>CM070074.1:43822855-44125002 GCA_036250285.1 Pyrocoelia pectoralis
TGAACAGCTTCCATTACATTTTTAAGAATCACTGCACAATTCTGCGTAATAAAAGTACCTAAATTGGGCAGGCAATTTCAAAAACAAAGAACAAAATTAACTATAACCATTGACTACTACTTTGAAATCAGGAAGTAAAGAGTCTATTAATAGGTCTTAGATTATATTCTAAGGTCTAGGTACATTTCTGTGTGTCACATAAGTGCTTTCTTTTGCACGTTGTGGTAGACTTAAGTCAGCTCTGTCAATAACACACCATTCGTTTTATAAAATAATTTGACTCAGTTCTCAATAACCCTATTCGTTTTAAAAGCTTTATTTAAAATTGTAGGAGTCCATACTTCCAAAGGGGTGGTTTAATAAGAAAAACAAAACTCACAACCTTAACAACAAGCTTAAGGAGAAGGTTGTGAGTTTTGTTTTTCTTATAGCTTTATTTAAGTTTTATATTAACCCGAGGCAGAAATGTTTACATGACGCAAGGCACTTTAATCACGTGATGATTGTAACTTTACCTAACCCTGTGGCGATGCAAAAAGAAAACACCTATTAGGTGTTTTCTTTTGCATCGCCACAGGGTTAGGTAAATCACGTGATTAAAGCGCCTTGCGTCATGTAGACATTTCTGCCTCAGGTTAATCTTAAACTTAAATAAAGCTTTTAAACGAATAGGGTTATTGAGAACGGAGTCAAATTATTTTTCTAAAACGAATGGTGTGTTATTGACAGAGCTGACTAAGGTCTACCACAACGTGCAAAAGAAAAACACCTATTGTCACAAACCATTTCTGTAGTTTACCGAAGTGCTCTTCAGAATACCCACTGAACTCAATAATATAATAGAGTTCGTGAGAATACCTGATGCCGATATTTTTAGCTGTGACGGTCCTTTTTTTAAGACAAAAGCCTAGAACAGTGCCGACTGAAAAAGGCGTTAAAAATATGATGACTTCAAAATTTATTGTTCTATATAAAATTCTTTTGAGTTAATTGCTCTCAAAAATGTTTGCCGTCTGATCAATATTTATGTATTATTTGCAAAATAATTTAAAATAAAAATTGGTATTTAAGGTTTTTTAAATTAAAGGGTCTAATATAAGAGAGGTAGGTATGTCCGCAATTTATTAAATGAACAAATTAAGCATTTAATTTTAGTATATAAAAACCATTAGCTACATCATTTTTAAATAATTTTTGTGTATCCCAGCGTTGAAAGAATATTCACTCAGTAACTAAATATACAAGTCGCATCTCCACTTTCCCATTTGGTTATACAAGCATGTAATTCCCGTTCACTTCAACCCTAGGCTTTATCGCGCACTATCTACTGATCTAGATAAACCAGAGTGAACACATCGATGGCCACTCAGTGACTGCTTTATAAATTTACTGTTCATACAACGGCAAGGAAAGATGTTAAATTTAGATTAAGACAGCATAAGATAGTATAAGAAACTACTAATACTTATACCTACCTATGTCACAAACACAGCCGATTTTTCATTCTATAATTTGTATGATTCACACTTTGAGAATCGATAGATAGTATATAGTATCATAGAGAATTGCTCTTTGATAGTATATGTATGTGAGTTGTAGGTACTTCTATAGTACATAAGTACTACAACTACAACCTCTACAATACAATTCAAGAGAAATACATATAAAGACGAAAATTCAGATTTCTCCGGTTTATGAAATAACTTGAACCTTTAATGTTCATGACAAACAAGAGTTTTACATGAGTATTAATAGAAAATGTTTGTTCTGTTCTGTACCCACAATCAAATGAGCAACATATATGTAACCAATCTCTAATACTACCTTTAACTTTTTAAAATTTTGTTAACATCTTAACTTTTCGTAATGTCCCATATTACTGCAAGTTTTATTGTTTTGACCTAATTCACATAGACATATATTACTACTAGCCTTTTTTGGACCTAAATTCCTGATAATCTATATGTCTTTTAACTGCAACCAGAGTTGAAGATCAGATTTAAATTCATTGTGTTATCAAGGGCGTAGAATATGGTGGGGTGGGGTAAAGGGGGTAATTACCCTTCCCAATGACTATAATAATAATAAAAATAAAACTCAAATATTAGAACACCTAACTAAAAAATAAAATTAGACAACATGGCAACAGCGTAGTTTGTACCATAATGGGGGAGGCGATTTGACTTTATTTAAGATCTTAATATGTGACGTTATTAAAACTTAATATAATTGAATTTTTTTGCTCTTCGTCTTCCTTCAAATATTTATTATCCCTCTCCTCGTTGCCACACCTAAACCTCGCTATCAACCTCTTCTTTTTCATCCTCAACCCACCCCTCAAGTACCCCGGCACACCCTCCTCCATAATTTCCTGTATCTGAACATCCTTGTCCTTTTTTATTATATCTTCTCTCGTGTTGTCCCCCTCCCACTCCCCCTTCTCTGTACCAACGCCCTCACATATCCCCCCCCCCTTCGTAGTACCTCCTCCTGTCTTCTTCCTTTATTCTTTCCCCATTCACTTCTCGTCAACAGCAAACCTCCTCTTCCTCGTCTGTCCAGGCCTTTCTAGGGTGATGTTTACGTATAATCACTCAATAGGTTTCAAAAAATAAAGGAAATGTGTTTTTTTTCTTTTTGTAAATGGATGTGTCGTTCTCGAGATATTCAAGGGGGTATATTTTGACTTTGTTGAAAAGTGAAATTGCTAAGTTTAGAAACACCTAAAAAATCTTTCAAATTTTTAAACTTACATCTGTAATCCACTGACTATGCTCCCAAATAATCCCAATAATCCTAAAAATTCTACTACATCGGTTTTCTTTACTGCCAGTTCTTGTAAAACTGTAACAATTGCAAATAAGACAGCTCCTCCTAAACACAGCATATCTCCAACTAATTGATTTTTACCTAAAAAAACATAATTGTAACTCAATTCAGAGTAGTTCAATAGTAAGAGTAACAAAAAGTATGAATACGTACCCGTAAATTTTGTATCAGTTGTGTTAGCCCAAACAAGGCAGCCAATGCCCATAAGGCAAACAGATATAGCCAGTATGTGTACCATGCGATAACGAACACCAAGCACTAAACAGCTCAGTGCCAATGCTACAGGTATTGCTACACATCCGAGCAACTGAAAGCATATTTTGGTTCACAAATACTATAACAAATATTATTTCTCTGACCTGTATGCTTGATAGGGTGGTAAATTGATGAGCAGTATTCATAAGAGTGTTTGCTTGCACATCTATTAAGCAAAGCAGTATGTATCGCCATCCTCGTGCTTTTAATATTGATATCAAGCCTCGTTCACCTTTACGAAATGCAAGCCAGCTAGTGTAAATGACAAAAAGAAGCATGTAATGAGGAAAACTTTGGCCTGTGGGTAACACCAACAGCGCACTTGAATTAATGATATGAGATAATGTATTTATTGCACACAATAATAAAGCTAAAAATTGACCTAAAATTACATTTTGCCATACTCTCCTGAAAGTATACATAAAAATAAACAATAGGTAACATATATTACGCTTTACCTACCATTTCCCTAATTCTGAAAGCTTATTTCCTATTTTATATCGCACAAAGCTAAATCATTACCCATCACACTAACAAAATCTACAACAATTTTTGGTATAAACAGAAGGGCGGGGCAGCTTAAAACCACCCCTAAATATTTAAAATTTCCCGGACAGCTTAAAAAGACTTTACAAATATCTACATTACCGACAACAACTTAACATATGATGTCTGTCATTTAATTGTCAGTTTTTATTGTTTATTGGTATGGTTTTTAAGTAATTTTTCTAATAAAAATAATACTTCTTACGTAATGAGGGTTTAAAATGGTAGAGCCTATATTTGATTACCAATTTCGCTTAATCTTAATAGGCGACAGTACCGTAGGAAAAAGTTCTTTGCTAAAGTATTTCACTGATGGCAAATTTGCGGAGGTTGTATAATGTCAACAAAACAAGAGGGAAATCCCTTTATATCATTTTTCTTTCAGTTATCCGACCCAACAGTTGGCGTTGATTTTTTGCTAGGTTAATTGAAGTAAAAGACGGTACTCGTGTTAAATTACAATTGTGGGATACTGCGGGACAAGAACGATTTCGATCTATAACTAAATCTTACTATAGAAATTCGGTAGGGGCGTTGTTGGTTTATGACATATGCAATAGAGCCAGTTTCGAACACATTCCCCTATGGATGACGGAAGCAAAAAGACACATAGAGCCGCATCGTCCCATCTTTGCTCTTGTTGGTTGCAAATTAGATCTCGTGAGTAATGGGGGCCATCGAGAAGTTTCAAAAGAAGAAGCCAAAGCGTTTGCCGATCAAAATGGGTTACATCACATAGAAACTTCTGCTAGAAAAGGTACTAATGTCGAAGAAGCTTTTAGATCGGTAACACAAGAGGTGTATAATAGAATACAATCTGGAGAGTACAAAGTCGAAGATGGCTGGGATGGTATCAAAACTGGTTTCACTAGACCCAACGGTTTAGATTTTAATTTAATTGAAGCCGAACCTGCAAAATTGTCTTGTTGTTAAACATAATTTCATATTTATAGGTTAAGTAGTCACAAGTTGTAATCATGATAGTATAATAACCATGGTTATAACAAGCTGCAACAAATTTTTTTGGTACAAACCTTGCTGTAGTCATTGTGGATGTGTCACCTGTAAAGTAGTTGTATAATTATCCGTATTTTACTGTCTTTATTAATATTGCAAATCTTTTTTGTTAACGACAAACTAATTTCTAAGCATTTGACTAACATGTACATATTCTGAGAATAACGATCTACAATAAGCTACTATTTTCAATTTGTTTTGTGCATCATTTTGTAGATTGTTATTCTGTAATATAAACGGAATTTGTATAATGCCATTGTCTTAGTATTTCGTGTTACTCATTTATTCTACTTTCCTTATTATTTATCCTATGCCATTGAACAGAGTATAAATATATAAAGAAGTTATGTGATGTCACAAATAAATTGATGTGTTACTTGAGGTTTCTTACGTAATTAATTTTAATAGAAGTATTTCTGTAACTTATGAATAATTCATAAGATGTAGGTATTACCATTGTATAACATAAATACAACGGTATTACTGTGATAACACGACATGCTTTTCAACAAATATATTTTGTCGATTATACTAGATTTGTTATAAACTTTTAATGAGTAAAGTAACTACTGTAAATGTTATATGTTTGTACTCGAATGGATTTTAAAACTGGAAATGTTTACATTATTTAGGAATTGTGTAACATGTACACCATTTACCTATCTATTATATTATTTTATAATGCAGGCTTCTTCATTTATATTACCTATGTTATACTTATAGCAATGGATCTCTTGCAAAAGCCCTTTTGTCTTCAATTTATATTGTGATGTGGTTACATCTTTTGTACCATACTTTATCTTTATGTCAAACTGTGTCCCAAGAAATATACAAACAAAAATTTTATGACATTTTCATTTTGTAAGCCTCTGTAATTCAATGAAGGGGTAAAATATAACCAAATTTGACAACTTAGTGCACTTGTATAAAAATCATATAATAGAAGGTATTTACCTCATAATATTGCATATTCCTGTAGATAGCCATGATGTTTAAATTTAGATCATAATAGATCCCTCTTCTATTATGTTTAGATGTTGCATACAAAAATTATATGAGAGACTTTATTTGTATGAAACAGGAGACTGTTATACAAAATTATGAAATATATTATTTGTTTGTTATGTATATTATTTTATCATTTCACAATGAGTAGAAATTTTCATTTTTCACAATACTCTGCTACTTTTCGTGAAACATAAAATGCAATAACCCCCACAATTTGTAATCTTTTTGGGTACTTCATATTTCTCAGTGGTGCAATTAATTGAACAAGTAATAAGTGCATTTAATATGGCCCTTAGTGTAGAATATCTTATTTAGACTTTTCCCTTCCATCTTGCATCTTTCCATTATAGTTGCTACTACCTATGTATCCTGTTATTACCAGTAGCGTAACTAGGGCATCAAGGGCCCCCGTGCAAGTCGAAAATGGGGCCCCTGTTCCTACACGAGGATAAGGTTTGGAATAGTATATTACAGTACAAGTGAAGAAACTAAGAATTTCGCTCACCCATATGCCGTTTCGCAAACTAGGCGTTAGCCGAGTTTGCGAATGCATAAAGTGAGCGAAATAGTTTCTTCACGCGTGCTGTATAGCGTTTTGTTCAATCCTGCTACTAGAATTTCAAAAATCTGCTTTTAAATTTCGCAATTTTGACAATATTATCTGCCAACACGTTATTCCAGTGGGCGAAATTTTTTTGTTCAATCCTACCATGGAAACTTGTAGTTTCTTACTTGGATACGGAACGCGAAAGCGTTTGTTTTCCTCACTCATAGCAACGGGTGGGCGAAAATATTATTACACTCACTGTGGGCGAAAAAAAATTTCGCCCACTGGAATAACGTGTTGACAGATAAAATTGTCAAAATTGCGAAATTTAAAAAGCAGATTTTTGAAATTCTAGTAGCAGGATTGAACAAAACGCTATACAGCACGCGTGAAGAAACTATTTCGCTCACTTTATGCATTCGCAAACTCGGCTAACGCCTCGTTTGCGAAACGGCATATGCGTGAGCGAAATTCTTAGTTTCTTCACTTGTACTGTAATATTGTGGTAATATACTATTCACCCACAAGTGAGTGTAATAATATTTTCGCCCACCCGTTGCTATGAGTGAGGAAAACAAACGTTTTCGCGTTCCGTATCCAAGTAAGAATAGTATATTCCAGTATATTCTTTAACGAGTGTAGAATGGTGGCTATTATTCAGGCGGATGAAGTTTCCAAAACGAGCGAGCGCAGCGAGTGAGTTTTGGAATCATGCAAGTGAATAATAGCCATTTTACACAAGTCAAGTAAAAGACCATACTTTCTCCACGACTATGCATAAAAAAATATACACCTAAATTTATGAATATATGATTATTTTGACATTTCAAATGACGCGCTGTCAGAAACGATTTGCGTAGTTATTTATTTTGACGTTTTAAAAGACACGATTTGATTTATTCATTTTAGCGTGATTTCTCATAATCATAGAATGTGATTGGCTAATGAGTAATGAGAGTGAATTCTTTTTCATTCTTCACTGGTGTGAAGAATATATGTCATTATTTAGCTAAATATGTAAAAAGAATTTGTGCATTATCATATAGTCGTGGAGAAACTATAAGTTTCCATGGTAGGATTGAACAAAAATATTTTATCGTTTAAAACTCCAGAGAGGAAAAAAGTTATTTGAACTTTGTGGGAACTCAAAACCATCCATTCGTGAATCCAACAGACATGCTCTGCAGGATTTTCCTTTCCATGATCCAGATCCAGACAATTGTCTCACAAATTCATATGTGTATATAAGTAAGTAACCAAAAAGAGATTTAGAAAATTAAAGAGCTTTTTGTGTTATAATATACCTACACAATACAATTCATGAGGCTGATGGAATTCATAGTTTATTCAATCTGAACTGAAACAATTTACAATCAGAATGATTATGATGCAAACAGTTTCTTTTGAGAAATTTGGAGAGGTTTTTAGTCATCTAAGTTCAGCTAAGGGCTCCCTGAGCTTAAAGGCCCCCGTGCACCGCACAGGTTTGCACTTATGTAGTTACGCCGCTAGTTATTACTAACATTTTCTTGAATTTTCCAATACTACTCATTTCCCTTCACTCCTACGTTGTTATAACCTGATTTTCAATTTCAATACTTCATACATTCCTCATATCTTTGTTTAGTGATTTGTGATATTACTTAGTTGATACTCTGCAAACATTTATGGAAAGAGACAGTTGACAAATTTTGTTATTTTTGTAATGCTAGCAATAAACGGCTCTTTTGATAACTAGAAATCGTTCATAATTGCAATAAAACTACCATAGATACAACGACGTCATCTTTACCTGATCTGAAATATGCGGTATTTACACACCACATATACCAACAATCGTATCCAACGAAACGATATCGTCATCACATCCAACATTCATGCAAGTAGTCTGTTTAACTCTTATCCGAGCAAGTGGGATCCAACAGGCCCACGCAGTGTTACAAACGGACGGATATATTTCAGTTAATATTTAATTTTTGAAAAAATGCCGTTGTGGTTTCTAAGCTAAGTCATCTTGCAGTTAGATAATGTTCAAGTTATTCTTCTAGTAATTACCTATGTATGGATAATGAGTAATTTGCTATTAGTGGTGAAATTACAATATCTATTTATAATTGCATTTTACTCAAGAATTTGGATTTTATTTTCAAAAACAATGTAATTAGTCTGGAATGTTTGTTATTGGCAAAGATAAAAGTTTTAGTTGAATAGTAATTACATACTTTGGAATTCATTTAGTACCCTTCCCTTCCTTTATACTTTATATATAAATATATAGTCATTTATTACTAGAAGGTACTATAACTATTCGTATTTTTGTGCACTGTACATTTATCTAAAAATGTCCAGCAATGCAATAGTTTTTTTTTATATAATAATGTGTAATTTGTAAATATATTCCAGTAATAACCACTCAGTATAAGGGAGTAATAAAATTTGTGTATCTGAAGAACGGACCCACACTGCCCGGTTACGTTACTCTAAAGACTTGCCCGGATAAGAGTTCAACATAAAATTTTTCAAATTTATGATGCTAGCATAAAAAAACAGGGTATACAACTCGTTATAATATTGGTGTTAATTGCACTCGGGAAATTTAGCATGGCTCGCTTGCTGCGCTCACTCGTACGTTCAACATTCTCTCGTGTAATAAACACCAGGGTTATAAACTTGTATAATATACTATTATGGTAACCAGTACACCAATAAGCAATGGACCCTCACCAGTTGCATATTGGAGGATTTTATTTAGGAGTTTCAAATCTTACAATGTGATAATCACATTTTAGCAAACATCAAAGTATAATCTGTATGACCCTTAATGGACTTACCTATAGACATATTCACCTTTTGCACATACATACTATATTCAACATAATTCTCATCGATATATAGAAATGGATTGCGCTTCGTTATGCTAAGCCGGGATACTGTAGTTCTAACGTTATCTGTCGCGTATCTATTGGTTGCTGCATTCCCATGAAATTACAGCAACCAATAGATACGCGACAGATAAAGCTAGAACTAGGCCTCCACGTTTACCCTCTCTCTCACCTGCAGTATCCCGGCTTAGCATAACCACGCGCAGTACATTTCTATATTGACGGTAACACTTCAATATGTCGTAACTCCATCGTGTTGAGGTGAATTTAGGAAATTTGACGCGAAATGTACAATTTGTCTGAAACCGGACTTACAACATATTGAACAGTTATCGTCGATATGTCGATGATAATTATGTACTTACTTGCCATTTTGAGACTACTCTAGCAGTAGTATGTTTCACTAGTATTTAAATTCCATTACTATACCTAAAATGAATAATATACTGTATGGTAAATATATGATGTTCACACGACTGTCAATTGCCAAAGAAACTATAACAAACAAAAAGTCAACAAAGCAATGCTAAAATGTTTAGATGTTAATAGTCTGTAATTGTAGAAACTTGCAATTAAGTATTCACATTCACACTTTATGGGAGTTAGATTACTTCTTTTAAACTTCAAAGCGGCAGTTATAATATAGTTGGCTGCCATTACTTCAGACAAATTACAACAAAAAGTAGTAAACATATGAACATTCTTTTAAAACTGTAACAAATGACACAGCTTCGTTAATTTCTTCTATTATAGGATACAAGATTTTAGTGTTGCAAACTTTATTAAACCAAATTAAATACTTATCCAATTTCCTCATTCATTTTTCTTAGATAAGGGATTAATAATTGTAACAATAATAATAATCATGCAGATCGTGAATATAATTTGAATTTAGTGAGTGTAGAGAACTTGTTTTTGAAAAACAAAGGTTATATTAACTGAACTATTATTAAATCGAGGATTAGTAAATATAGAATTTACTTCACTGGGCAATTTTTAAGAGCTAAAGATAAAAATTTCCCTTTTCCGGGAACATAAAAAGGTGCATCCTTATAACAAGCTTCCAATGAATCATTTGTTGCCAAATCTGGCACAATAGCTTCAAATATTTTTTTCTTTGGATTCATAATTAAGTCCGGATTCCTCGTATATCCTTCACAATGTACGACCTCTCCAGCAACACATCCAGGTGGTGGAGACAGTACTTCTATAGCAGTTGGACAAGATGCGCACATTATCATAGCTTCTGATGTTATTCCACGCATCTACAATAGAAATTGATAAAAGTCAAACAGAAAATTCTAATAAAAATACCTTTGCAGGTTTTAAATTGCAAAGGAGCATCACTTTTTTGTTTTCTAACTGTTCAATAGGTATAAATTTAACAAGAGCAGAACATACAGTTCTGGGCTTATCTTCGCCACAGTGAATTTTTAAAACATACAATGAATCAGCATCTGGATGTTTCTGTACATGTTCGATTTGACCCACTCTTAAATCCAAACGTCCGACATCAATTACTTCCTCCGACTCCTTATTGGCATTATCACTTTTATGAACCTGCTCATTTTTCTTTTTGGTTACATTTTTCTTTTCACTTTTTGCTTCGGCCTTGGGTACTATCTTTACAGGAATTTCTTTTTCACAAATGTCACTTGTCCTAACAGATTCATTTAAAACAATGCCCACTTGTTTTACACCATTTTTAATTTCTAAATTGATTAAATTTTTTTTTGCAGCTTCTACAGCTAATAACAGTTTTTCATTTTCTTCTCTTAACTGACGACATCTCAAAGCATTGTATGTTTCTGTAATTATCTGCAACTACAAACAAAAATATTGCAGATTACTTAATTAAAAAATATTACAATTATGTGTGTATGTCGCTAACTAACCTCATTTTTTAATTCGGTAATGGTTTTTTGTGCTTCGTTTGCATGTCGTTTAACGTTTTCTAATGCCACTTTTGAAGACATATTTAATATATTGTGAAAGCCTAAAATTCGGAACATTACAATAAGTTCACTGTTGTATGCAAATGTCCTAAAAATTAATTTTATAAATTTGACTTACTTCAAACTAGTGATGGGACAATTCGAATGGAAAATAACCGATCATTCGGTTATGAAAAAAACCGTTGCCATTCGGTTTTTAATTAAAGTATTCGAATGGAAAATAACCGAAAACTGCGCCTGCGCCAGCATTCAATTCAGTACAGTATTCAGTACCACCAAGATAACTAAAAGATATGGTACACCAACTCGATCCTCTTTTGTTGATAAAATTCGAAGCAAGTTGAAAGTTTCGGAAAGATTCAATAGAGGGCGCCACCGTAGGCCAAGGACTGTCATCACATCTGGCGAACTGTCATTATTTCAATGGTAAAATGAAAAAATGCAAAATTTGTGTATTTGTCAAAGTTTTAAACACAAATTTGTCGTTGTTTCAAGTCCCCACGGTAAAATTTGTTATAAACTTGATTTAAGCGTTACAGAACACAAAATTTTTAAAAACATTTCGTATGTACCTAACCTCCATCTCTTATAGGATATCTTGCTTGTAATTATAATTATTTGTTTAAATTCCTGAATAAAGTTAATTCTTGCAATAACTTTTGAGTTTTGAACTATTTTTTTAAATGTTTCATGCTAAAATGAGATGCTCCCTAACAGGTACTAAACAATTACTTCAGACACAATTTTAACTGGAATAAATGAAGTTGAATGTTATTGAAGGAGTTTAGTGTTAAATCATTTTATTTAAACAGTACGTACGTATGATTTTTCTGTCCATATGATGCTAAAGCAATGCCAAATGATACAAAAATGCGGCCGTAAAGTGATGCGTTACAGCGGCTGCCAAGTCAATCTCATTGTACGAGAATGCACCCGTAAAGTGATTACGTTTACGACAGCGACTGAAGTGCTAGATCGGCCGGCCGACCCTGGGTTTCCACTCCGAATTGTTTGCTGTTCAAATTCAAATAGTTAATCTAAATCCGAGATTTTATTTTACCAATAATTCATTCACCAATTCATCAAAATAGTGATAAAACTATAAGAAAATGCAGAATTATTATAATAATCACACTTCAAGTTATGAACTAAAACGTATTATTCCGTTTGGTACAATAATAAATAGTATAATTGTTTATAGTAAATAGTTTCCCTATTTAGGCAGACGAATACGACTTTTCGGTCTGCTTTAATAAGAACAAAACTTTTCGAGCTTTCCTAGGTGTTGCTACATCGGGTGTCTTTATTTTGCATTAAGGCTCCGAGACTTTTCGCTTTTTTTGCAGTATTTACTATAGCGACTGGCTCAACTACAACTAAATGATGCAAATAAACTATAATACGAAAAGTTGTAGCAAACATTACCTTGTTGATTTAAAGTATTACATAATTCTGATGACCAGTTGTAAAACATGTGCTTTAATTACTTCAACAACTTCTGTGGTTGATACAAATGATCCTTCTTCGAATAGCCCAACTAATAAAGATGTTGAATGAGGAAGTGATATGATATTGAAGGCACTATTCCCTTTATTAGACTCCCTGCTAGTTTCGCATTTGGTTCAACATAATCGTCAGAGATAAAATGATTGGAAGAAATTTTAATCTTTGATACCTATGTCATCAAATTCTTCAAATAATCCACAACTTTTAACGCAGACCATTCGAGTATTTGGATCGCTTGGAAACCTTAAATAGTTATTGAATTAGTGTTGACTTTGTAAATTAATTTGATACCTACATATGCCTTCGATATTCGAAGACATATGCCTAGTTGAAGATGTTTTGATTGTTTGCTATTGAACACACACAAATAACAAATCCTTGGCATAATTAGAGTCAGGTTAAAGTTTGTGATAAAAGTAGGTAACGCACAAAAACACTTAAATTAATGTCTTTCAAACAAAAATTTAAAATAACAATTTAACAATGCAGCAAAATGAGGTTAAAATATCGAAATTCGTCAAGATCACCCACAGAACTGTCAGATCTGACAGTCCCTGGACAGTTAGCGACATCTGTTGTATAATTCTGTACTTCTAGCTTGCTCTCGATTTTGAGACCTCTTTTATACGTATAAGTTGGTATACCATATATTTTAGTTATCTTGAGTACCACGAAAACCGACAGTATTCTCTATTGAGTCTATTCTATATTCTTTCTTTCTATTCAGTATAAGTAAAACCGAAAACCGACAGTATTCTATTTTAAATCTAAAGTAAATTGCCCTATCGAGGTTTTGCCAGATGTTGTTTTATTTTTTTTCACCACCATCTTTCACGATTACAAAATCTGTTTATTTGTTTTATATCTTTGTACAATTTCAAAGAATTATTTATTATTTACATTTTGGATCTAACGAAAATGTAAGTACATATAAGTAGTAACTCAGTAAGTACATTTTGTAAGTTTTATCGAAATCGTCAAATCGAAACTAGACTATAAATTATTATAAGTAGAAGTAGTTTTATTTTCAATTAATTGACTACGGGTGTATACTGTATGACACATAGGAAAGGAATGTGCAATTCTGCAATTGAGGAAATGAGGATCGCCCTTGAAGGATTCACATTTCATTCAACTGAATACTGAACTGAAAGTTCTACGCGTACGAAAAAACCACTCGCTTGAAAATAACTGCAAATTATATGAGTGATAATTCGAATGGCCATTCGGTTTTTAAAAACATTCAAGTACTGAATAGTCGGTTATTGAAATTATTCGGTTATGCCCATCGCTACTTCAAACCACGAATTGAGATGACAGAACCACAGCACAGAAGAAATACCTACGGAACGGATGCAGAAACGACACTTACGGCGGTTTCTTTGATGTTTGATGCGCTAGATTGCCATCTTAAAAGCAAGATTTGGGCGGTGCTGTTTATTAAAAATATCCAATATATAAAATAAAATATACAACTTTTTAATAAATGTGTTATACAAAGTAATTTTTACTCCACATTCGGCGGTTTCTGTGATGGTTGCAACCTCCTTTTAGTTCATTTTAGTGTGACGGCCATCTTGAAAGAAAGTCTTTTTGTATTACAAATGGGTATATGCGAAAACCATCGACATCACGGACGTATAAAAAACAAATCGACATATAGAAATGGACTGCGCGTGGTTATGCTAAGCTGGGATACTGCAGGTGAGAGAGAGGGTAAACGTGGAGGCCTAGTTCTAGCTTTATCTGTCGCGTATCTATTGGTTGCAGCATTTGCATGGGAATGCAGCGACCAATAGATACGCGACAGATAATGCTAGGGGAATGCAGCGACCAATAGATACGCAATAGATAAAGCTAGAACCAGGCCTCCACGTTTGCCCTCTCTGTCTCCTGCAGTATCCCGGCTTAGCATAACCACGCGCAGTCCATTTCTATATGTCGATGGCCAAAACGGGTAAGTATCGCTTCTGCATCCGTAGGTATTTCTTCTGTGACCACAGTCTTACCTACAGCACAGCCACAGCATAATTATGCTGTGACCAATGAACTGTATACTATACGTACCTGGAATCACTGACCTATACAGGTCAGTGACCTGGAATGGACCCACGCCTTATTTCAACAATCAGTTTTTGTGTCAGGGGCAAACAGAAAAAGAGGACGGTAACCTGTCTTTGTCAATCTCGTTGTAATAAGTTTGGTAAATTCTCCGTCGCTTGAATAAAGTATAATAAATAATTATTGGGTAGCGATTTTTCTTGTCTTTAATTTATATTGTGTAAAACGGGCGATATGGTTATTTATTATTGCCTTTCAACAAAAATTTTACGTTGACAATTTTTTCCTTATTTAGCTTCTATTTGTGAAGGACAATTTATTTTAAAAAATAAAAATCCAATTTTATACTGTTAAAGTAATGTTTTGAAAGTAAAAATATAAGAACTCTATGGACACAGCGCCACCTAGTAGTCACAGAAGAAATTAACTGAGTATGGTGAACGCCAAACAAAATCCGTTGCACGTCATATAATGTGAGTGACGTAGATTGGGGGCAATGTTGCCAGATTGTAATTGAAAGAAGGTAACGCAAATAAAACTTCTGAGTTCACTCGTAACTTTAGTTATAATAAATAAAAAACAAAATCAAAACTTCAAAATTGTGACAGTCAAAACATAACCACAACAAAACATTACAAAATTGATACCTTATGGAATTGGCATTGGCAACGTTGCTGAAAACAATCCATTGTTACCAACGTGGCGATCATAAAATTCTGATGAAATTAATTTTTACAGGTCGAATTTTCACGATTTTTATGCCGTTACATTTACGACAGGGACGTCAATTATCAGCTGATTGCTGACGTGCAACGGATTTTGTTTGGCGTTTACTGTACTTGTCAAACTTGTATGTCGCAAGTGTGTATGTGCCTGTAAATCTACACTTTTTCATAGTTTAATAAAGATTATTAACATTTCTTAACAGGTTACGGGCCCAGATCGCGTGTGAATTATTTAAAAGTGTATTTTTTAATTACTAGTGAGTAATTTCGACGTAAATTACTCGTGAAGATTTAAAAAAAATGGCTGCAGGCATGGGTGACTATAAAATACAAGTTGACAAATTGGAAAGACCTGAAGACTGGGCAAAATGGAAATGGCATGTTTCGATGTTATTACGGTCGTGTGTGCTTGAAGATGTCGTTAATGGTACGCAAAAGTGTCCGAAATCTGTGGAAAACGAAACTGCAGAACAAAAGACAGCGCGTCAGCAATGGTTGAAAGACGATGCGAAAGCGGCAAGTTTACTAGCAGGTGCTCTAGGGAAATCCGTTGCCGAGCTCGTATTAACGTGTACTCACGCGAATGAAATTTGGGAAAAGTTACATGCGCGTTTTGAACGCAGCAGTACGCAGCGATTGAACATGTTGATCGAAGCCTTTTTTCGTGTTCAACGTGACGATAAAGAAGATATAAGTGCTCATGTCGCGAAGTTGCAAAAGCTTTTCGTAGATTTAAATGACGAATTACAGAAGCATAATGAAAGTGTTCTGTCAGAAAGAATTCTAAACGGTCGAATTTTGTCGACATTAGGGAAAGAATATGACAATTTCAAAGACTTGTGGGACACGATTTTACCGGAAAATCAAAGTGTGAATTTGTTGATTGAAAAATTGTGTACAATTGAATTGCGTGATCAAAGTAAAGAAGAACAAGTTGCGTTTATTGCACGTGATAATTTTAAAGGAAAAAACAAGCAAAATAGGAAAAACATGGATGAAAACTCGAAAAAGAATGTTAACCGTGCAAAACAAAAGTTTCCTTGTCATAAATGCAAAGAACTTGGTCATTGGGCAGCAGAGTGTCAAATGAAACGGACAGATGGTAGCATTGGTAAAGATCAGTCTGAAAAGAAAGTTGCATTTTTATCGAGTGTTTTTGGCGTTTCTGTGAATGATTATGTTGAAGCGGACAAATGGTACCTACTGTGACAGTGGTGCTACTAATCACGTTACTTCGAATAAACAATATTTTGTGTCATACACAACATTCGTCGTTCCTAAAGAAATTTTACTGGGTAAGAGAGGTATAAGTATGTATGCACATGGAAAGGGAACCGTGAAAATTCAAAGGCATTTGAACAATACCTGGAAAAATGCTGAATTGAAAAACGTTCTCTACGTTCCTGAAGCAAGTGCACATTTGTTCTCAATAAAAGCAGCTGCACAAGAAGGTTTTTGTACGAAATTCGATAACAAAAGTGTAAAACTTGAAGACAAAATCACTGGGGAAGTAGTGATGACTGGATATGTAAATTGTGACTTATATGTGCTTGACGTACGTGTAATGAGACCAGTACAACCTGCTCAAGTGAATTTGGTGACGTCGTCGGGTACGCTGCAAGTTTATCATGAACGATTCGGCCATCAAAATAAACAACATGTAAAAAATGTCTTGAAGCTGATGAACATCAATGTGGATGACTGCAAGGATGAATTTTGTGATGGATGTGCTCTGGGAAAAATGCACCGGTTGCCATTCAAAAATCAAAGACAACGACCGATGGTTGTTGGTGAAAGAATCCATGCGGATGTTAATGGTCCAATGACTGTGGAATCCCTTGGAAAAGCACGTTACTATGTGTGTTTTAAGGACGATTTCAGTAGGTTTCGTAGGATTTTTTTTCTGAAGCAGAAAAATGAAGTTTGCACCGTCCTGGAACAGTTCCTGAACGAAGCTAAGACAATCGGTCATACAGTGAAACAGTTCAGATGTGATGGAGGGAAAGAATTTGATAACAAAAAGGTTTCTGAATTGCTAGGAAACAGAGGAATAGAGCAATGTATTTCTCCACCCTATACACCACAGCTGAATGGTGTTGCAGAGAGAGAGAACCGCACCATTGTGGAATGCGCGCGCTCTATGCTGAATTCATGTAAATTATCAAAAGAACTGTGGGCAGAAGCTTGTAATACTGCTGCATACCTCCTGAATCGCACTGGCAAGTCATCAGTTCAAAATAAATCTCCTTATGAAATGTGGTATGATCGACCAGTGAAAGATCTAAGTCACTTGAAAATATTTGGAACAGAATGTTATGTGCATGTGAATAAACAGTTTCGTTCCAAGTTTGATGACAAAGCTATTCGTGGATATCTGGTTGGATACGTGAACAATGGGGATGGATTTAGGGTCTGGATTCCATCTCAGAGGAAAATTGTTCTAAGTCACGATGTGAAATTCAAACCTGAAGTTACATGCAATTTGAACAACAACATTGGAGAGCTCAAGGTTGTGTGTGATGAAACCATAGAACAAAGCCTGTCTGATTCAATTTTCGATATAAAGAATGAGCCAGAGAATAAAAACTGTGAGAAGAAAACAGAGATTACCACTGAAGACAAAGACTCTGAAACAGCGCACAGTTTCGGAGGAAGTCAAGTGTCAAGTGAAAATGAAAATGAAAAGGAAGAAGAAAAAGTACCAACAGAAAAGGACGATGAGAAGCAGAAGCGTGAGAAGAAAAAGCCGAAATGGATGACCAGTGGAACTTATGTGTACATGGCCCAACCTATCATTAAAGACAAAGATCCGTGTTCGTATTCTGAAGCATTGATGTCTAGCAACAAAGATCGGTGGCTGAAAGCTATACATGAAGAACTGGAATCCTTAAAGCAGAATGATACTTGGGTATTAGTTGAACGTCCAAGTAATGTACATATTTTGCAGAACCGATGGGTTCTACGTGAGAAAGTCGCAGATGATGGGAAAGTTCGTTTCAAGGGTCGATTAGTGGCTAAAGGATATGTTCAAAGAAAGGGAATCGACTACGGAGAAACATTCAGTCCTGTTGCACGTTATGATACTATACGAACCTTGCTTGCTGTAGCCGCTGCAGAGAAAATGAAGCTTGATCAATTTGATGTTAAAACTGCTTTTTTGAATGGTGTACTTAAAGAAATTGTATACATGGAACAACCGGAAGGTTTTGAAGACGGAACTGATCGAGTATGTTTACTGAAGAAAAGTCTATATGGTCTCAAACAGGCACCGCGTTGTTGGAATGAACGTTTTGTAAATTTCATGATGAAAACCGGATTCAAAAACAGTGATGCTGATCCATGTCTTTTCTATCGCAGGAGCAAAATGAAGCGTTTGTATGTTGCAATATATGTTGATGATGGTCTAGTTGTGGGCAGCGATAGATCAGAAATTGAAGAATTCATGGCAGTGTTAAAAATGGAATTTCATACAACTAGAGGGTCACTGAACAACTTCTTAGGTATGAAGATACAGCAAATGAAAAATGGGTCGATAGCAGTGAGTCAAGAAGACTACGTAAGGAAAATTCTGGAAAGATTTGGAATGGCGGAATCTAATGGAGTTTTTACTCCAATTGGGTCCGAAGAAGATCCTAACACCAAGAATAAGCTCACCACCAATATTCCTTATCGCGAGGCAGTGGGTTGCCTGCTTTATTTGACAACAGCCTCACGTCCAGACATTGCTTTCGCAGTAAACAAGGCAGCTCGAGCCATAGAAGATCCTACAACACAAGACTGGAATCGAGTAAAACGAATTTTTCGATACTTGAAGAATACAATGGATTACGGAATTATCTACAAGGATAAAGAAAGTTTGAAGGTCTACAGTGACGCGGATTACGCTGGTGACAGGGACA
The DNA here is from genome assembly GCA_036250285.1 of Pyrocoelia pectoralis. Classification (NCBI taxonomy): domain Eukaryota; kingdom Metazoa; phylum Arthropoda; class Insecta; order Coleoptera; family Lampyridae; genus Pyrocoelia; species Pyrocoelia pectoralis. Next base: position 43,842,086 of record CM070074.1, read on the forward strand.
CAAGACGATCAACAACAGGAATCATTGCAATACTTGCACATGGACCTGTGTCATGGAAAACTCAACTGCAAAAGTCAGTAGCGACATCCACTATGGAAGCAGAAATAATATCAGCAAGTGAAGGAGCAAAGGAATTAATTTGGTTGAAACGATTGTTATCTGAATTAATTGAAACTACCAATCAAGATAAACCTCCTACGCTTTACATTGACAATGCAAGCACAGTAAAGTTGTCGAAAAATCCAGAATATCATCAAAAATCTAAGCATATAGAAGTCCGTCACTTCTATGTCAGGGAAAGATTTTTGAATGGAGACATTGGACTAGAGCATATCAACGGAACCAACCAGTTAGCTGATTTATTAACAAAACCGTTAGAAAGGGTCAGGTTTGAGATGCTACGTGAAAGAATCGGAGTACAGAAGGTGGATTCTGTGTAAAACTGAGTAGTTGTATGTATAGTTTTTGTGTTTTCTTTATATTTTTCCTTTGGAGGAAGTGTTAAAGTAATGTTTTGAAAGTAAAAATATAAGAACTCTATGGACACAGCGCCACCTAGTAGTCACAGAAGAAATTAACTGAGTACTTGTCAAACTTGTATGTCGCAAGTGTGTATGTGCCTGTAAATCTACACTTTTTCATAGTTTAATAAAGATTATTAACATTTCTTAACATATACTATAATTTCTTTAATAGCATCAAAATAATTCTTTTAAAAAGGTGAGAAATTGAGTGCAACTTATGTATCTAAATAAGATAGAAAGAGATAATTTCACGTCCACACTGCGGGTTGCCTAACTTCAAATTTTGCCTCACTTTCATGGATTTACGCCTCCCTTCCAGGTAAGTATAGTCACAGAGGTATAGTATAGAGTCCGGGCAGCAGCTGACTTTGACAGCTCTGAGGGCAAAAAACGCTAACTTAAAACACGTATTTTCAGTTTACGCGGGCTAAAATCACAATTGTGAATGCAACTCTCACATTCTCTTAACGCGCGCAACCTGTACATGTGAACAGTGTAGGCTGTGCTATTACGAATAGAAAAAATGTTGCCCTCAGAGCTGTAAAAAAATAGGTTAATGACGTCATCTGCCCGGTCCCTCAGTTCATTGGCTGTGCCACAGCTGTGTCAAAATACGGCGTATTCTGTGGCTATGTCTACACTGTGACAGTGGACAGAACCATGATGTAGACCGAACAGAACCACAGACATAACACAGAACTACAAGTGGTACCTCTGACCAATAACATAAATGGACAGGGCATAAAACAGTTTGTTTTGTCCTTAAAATAACTTATGTTTACAATTTTGCTTGTTACGATGCTATACACGAAGGCCCGCGAACGCGCACGATTGCGTCTGGAATTCATAATGCGAAAGTCGTATCTTAGTCTGTGTTTATTATTTGTTGTTTGTTTTCATCATCGACATATAGAAATGGACTGCGCGTAGTTATGTCTTCTGTGGTTATGGTAAGCCGGGATACTGCAGGCGAGAGAGAGGGTAAACGTGGAGGCCTAGTTCTAGCTTTATCTATCGCGTATCTATTTGTCGCTGTATTTTCATTGCATTCCCATGAAAATGCAGCAACCAATAGATACGCGACAAATAAAGCTAGAACTAGGCCTCCACGTTTACCCTCTCTCTCACCTGCAGTATCCCGGCTTAACATAACTACGCGCAGTCCATTTCTATATGTCGATGGTTTTCATACAAACGAATGCAAGTTTTAAGTTGGGGCGCACGATTGCGTCTGGAATTCATGATGCGAAAGTCGTATCTTAGTCTGTGTTTATTATTTGTTGTTTGTTTTCATACAAACGAATGCAAGTTTTAAGTTGGGGATTATAGCTGTTTTGATCATTTATTTCGAAATGAAGTATAATACAAAGTTTAAAAATGGTGCAGAATTACTGTATTTGCAAGAAAAGTGTTCTACAAGAGCCGGAAATCTCATTACACAGGTTAAATGTTGAATTATGCCGGTTTTCCATTAAACGGACAGTTGAGTTCATGTTTTGTTTGTGTTTTCTAGAACCTGTAAAACAAAAACAAAACTGAAACAAACCCAAAACTCTTGTTTCCATCAAGCGGGGTAAATTGTGTCCGAGTTTGGTTTTTGTTTTCAGTACGTTTTTCAATAACTTTAACCAACATGTTTAGAGAAGAAGATTTTTTATTCTTAGTTATGACTGCGGTTTACACTGAAGTTCTTGGAAAAAGAGTAAGTGTATATATGTATGGTTTGGTGCAAAATTCGTGTTCAGATTAACAAAACGAAGCAACACAACATGACCGTTTCCACTAAACAGACTCGAGTTTCAAAACACGTTGAAACCTTTTGATGTTACCGCTTCCGAGCGGGACCCGAAAAACAAAACTACAACTGTCGCAAAACAGGCGTCCTCAAAAAGTTTTCAAAAAGTTTCAGTTTTGTTTTATTCGACACGAGTTTGTGTTTTGTTTTTGTTTTGTCCGTTTAATGGAAAACCGGCATTAGGTTATGAAAATGGGTTCATGTTTTGTTTTCATACAGCCACTTCCAAATCCCCTCTCAGCATCGCCAAACTACAATAATAAACAAAACAGAGAGAGACACTTTGCCTTATACAATTTTATGCATATGCCCCGTCCATTTATATTATTGGTCCGAGAGTGGTACAAAAAAAGAACGACAAAATAAACCACAGTATATCTTAAGGCAGTAATTTCACTTGTTGTCGTCACTTTGATCTTTTGCGCACAAGTCACTGCACATTTAAAATAAACAAACAGGATACAATTAATGGAATGGTCAACTTAATGAACTAAAAATCTTAAAATCATGCATGCAATTGAACAAAGATTAGAATTCATGAAAAGTAATGCCACAGCTGTGGCAATGCAGAAGTGGTTAAGTTTTTAGTGGTTTGTGGTTAAGAGCAACGGAAATTCAATGTTTTTCCAAATATAGATTTATTAATAAAATTGTAAATTAAGTGTAAAGAACTGATACAATATGACTACGTTTACGCCGTATCAACGTAATGGATAGGTTCTATTTGGTTTTTGCAGATCCGGTTAGTCGCCCGCAAATCCCAGTCGCCCGGCGACTTTACGACGACCAGATATTGACCGGCTGTTGTTTTCTTATGGGATTTTTCACACGAGGATACTTTGTAGACGGCAACTTGTCAGTGGTGTTCATGTTAAAGTAAAAATTGCACTCACAATCGGAAAATATAAAACGGTAACATTTTATTACTACTGGAAAATTCTAATTATACAGTTAAAATGTTGTGTCAAATATTTTTATACACACAACAGGTTTTGAATAAACCACGTAATATAATAATTAACAACTTAATTAATTTCGAAATTTATAGCCGCCGCCACTGAACAGAAGGCATTAGTAATTTAATTCTTACAATCACGCCTGCGCAAGAAAGTATGGCAACGCAACAGTATCTCGAAAGCTCGAAAGTCGAAAGTCTTTCCGCAAGCGACTGTATCTCTGATACAGTATCCGGCATACAGTATCACCGTGTGAAAAGCACTGACCTGTATCATAAAGGACTGAGCAATGAGCATTCTTCAATATAACATTGAAGCAAACAAGCCCCACCTAAATATTAGTTACTGCAGGTGCCAACTAGTGCGTTAGTTATATTATGATGGTAGCTCGGTATTTATAATGTGTTGGTAGTACTGGTATCAGCTGTTACAGCTTAGCTTGTTTTAACCTATATGCTTAATATCTGGTGAAAATAGTATAATTACAGGCTCATAATTATTTAAAAACGTAAAGTATTCAAAATTGTATTTTATTGCAATGCATAAACGTAGTTTATACTACGTATGAAACAAGGTTATGTTTATGTAAACAAAAACATTAGTTACAGTGTTACCAATAATCACCAACACAACAAACCTAAATTACTAATTGGCACCTTAAAATAGCGGTTTTCAATTTGCTTCAAAAGTAGTGGAGGGGATCATTAGAATGCTCAGTCCTTTAAGATACAGGTCAGTGGTGAAAAGAGGCTTAACCTTTTATTTTGTGCCAGCTTGGAGCTCGAATGAAATGACAAAGAAACCAAATATTGCTTTCAGCAAGAAAGGCTAATGCTCTATCTACGGAGTGTATAATTATGATCTAAGGTCTAAGGGTTATACAACGGTTATACCAGTATTTATATCGTGGGTTATACAAAAGTCAATGGTTATACCAAAGAGAATGGTTATACATTGTTAGAGCGCGTGTCAAATTGCTGCTGAGACTAAAATTTAGTTTCGATTTCGTTGTAGTTTATCTCAAATAAAAGTGCAAATTCGAGTTGATTCTCCAGGCATATTGACCGCAGTAATGTTTTGAATTAATCATGTAGTTATAAAATTAATTAGATGTCCAACAAACAGTGGCGTAGCTACCGGGGGGCAGAGGAGGCAATCGCTCCCGGGCCCGGTTTGCCCAAGGGCCCGACGATTGCAAAATTCCGACGTACGAGACCTGAACTGTTGCTGTATTTTCCATATGTGCAAAATACCATACTTTCGCATTAAAACTACTGTATTTCGTATTTGTATACGGTAGCTACATATCAACATAGTTGGGAAGGTTAACGAAAAAAATATTAAAAGTAAATGTATATTCTTTTTTTCAGAATAGGGATAAAAAATGAGTAATGCAACAGTGTCAATAACTCAATAACCGAGTAATCGCTGACCCTTACTGTTGTAGTTGTTAGGAAAGTTTCTCTCTTTTATATCTGACATAAACAATAACGGAAAAATACAGTAAAATTTGTTTTATTTTTAGCACCTACTTAATCTCTTTCTTTGTATTCGTACTGCCTGCCAAGTACAAGTAGACCAACAATAAATATTACCAGTTACGAGTAATACAAACAAAAACGAGACCGACGTTATTTATTATTTTACAACCACAGCACTATTTTGCGATTTCGTGTTTTTTTTTTCTAAGAAGAAATAATTAACCCGTAACTAATGCCATTATCCAACTTTCGGGACAAGTAGGTATGAAATAAAATCGTAAATTTCTTTTTTAAGATTTAAAAATGAACGTTAAAATTTTTAACGTTGGTTATTTTATTATCATGCTACCCTTTAAAAAATTCTTGCCTCCGGGCCCAAATTTTGAAGTTACGCCACTGCCAACAAAGATTTTATATCACATTAGGTGTTTTCTTTTTGCATTTTGTGGTACACTTAAGGCACCTCTGTCAATACACACCATTCCTTTTATAAAAATAATTTGACTCAGTTCTCAATAACCCTATTCGTTTTAAAAGCTTTAGTTAAGTTTTATATTAACCTGAGGCAGAAATGTCTTATGCCGCAAGGTACTTCAATCACGTGATAATTGTGCATTTGCATAACCCTGTGGCACACCTGTGGCGGTGCAAAAAGAAAACACCTATTAATTTCTAAAGCGTTACATAAGGAGGCACAATTGTTTTGGAGAGGCCTGAGAATGTCTCAACTTTCCCTATGCTCCATTTGTGGATTTTAGTAGTTCCTCCGCCTGATGTTTTGCGAACCGCAGTGGACGACCGCAACTAAATTTGATATAGGCAAATAAACTGTAATCGCCTAACTTACTCTAAATATCACAGCACCATAGCACGTATGAGAAAAAAGGGACTTTCAGTAAGTACCCCTGATATCTGATTTTAAAACATCATTAGTAAGATGAAGAGAAATCCCTTCTATCGGATTATTTAGACCGTGCTTTGCAAATGCCTCATGATTTAACAGTTAGATATGCTCAAAAGTCACACTAAGACTAACCACAAACGATCTCCAAAAAATTGGGGCGAAAAGGGTATTGCTGGCTACGACTGGTATCGCGGCTTTAGACCTCGCCATTTCGAATTATCATTGAGGACTCCAAAGTCAACTAGTTAATCATGATGTACCAGTCTTAATCGCACAAATGATGCCACGTTTTTGAAATTCTAAAATTTTTGGTTATTTACACGTATAATGAACTCAATCCGTGCACGCACTGTATGTGAAAAAGGTGGAAAAGCTTCTCTTCAGTTGGATAAATAAATTGTCATGATTCGAAGTAATGAAAACTTATTTCGCAGTGAACAAAATTAATAATTTATTAGTCAGTCTTATGTACAAAATGCGTCACAGCTTACTGTAAACACTAGACTATAATATTCTACAAACTACTTTAGTCTACTTCTTCAATTGTTGGCCCTTGCGTATTAAATCTACCGGCCTGTTGACCACAGCTTCCACTTTGTTGGCCCGCATTTGCATATAACTTAGACATGATCGGACCACACACATTTTGAAGTTGTTTCTGTTGATCTTCGTACTCTTCCTTTTCGGCCAGTAAATTGTTGTCTAACCATTTTAAGCACGCATCACAAGCAGTTTCAACCGACTTTTTATCATCATTACATAACTTGTCCCCCGTATCGCTCAAACTTTGTTTTAAATTGAAGAGGTAACCTTCTAACTGATTACGAGCTGTAATACGGCCTCGTTGCTTCTCGTCTTCTTCCCTGTATTTTTCAGCATCTGCAACCATTTTATCGATATCTTTTTGCGATAAACGTCCTTTGTCGTTCTTGATTGTAATTTTTTGCGATTTTCCGGAGCTGGTGTCTTTAGCGGATACATTTAGTATACCATTGGCATCCATGTCGAATGTAACTTCTATCTTTGGAACCCCTCGAGGTGCGGGTGGTATTCCGGACAAGTCGAAGTTGCCCAATAAATTGTTGTCTTTCGTCATTACCCGTTCGCCCTCGAATACTTGTATTGTAACTGCGGGTTGATTGTCGGAGTAAGTCGTAAATGTTTGAGTTTGTTTGCATGGAATACGAGAGTTACGTTCGATGATCTTGGTCATTACACCACCGGCAGTTTCGATGCCCATGGAGAGTGGGGTAACATCGACCAGCAAGACGTCTTGAATTTTGTCGCTAGTATCACCGCTAAGCACCGCCGCTTGAACCGCCGCACCATAGGCGACGGCCTCGTCTGGATTTATGGAGAGATTTAACGGCTTTCCGGAGAAATAATTTTGGAGGAGCGATTGAACCTTTGGAATGCGAGTAGAACCACCAACGAGCACGACATCGTGAATCGATCCCTTGTCCATTTTTGCATCGGCGAGGGCTTTCTCAACCGGCTGTAGGGTGCCTCGGAATAAATCGGCACACAATTCCTCAAAGCGGGCTCTGGTGATTTTCGTGTAAAAATCTACGCCATCGAATAAGGCATCGATTTCCAAAGTGGCCTCCGTGCCCGACGATAACGTTCGCTTCGCCCTTTCGGCCGCGGTACGGAGACGGCGTAAAGCTCTGGGATTGTTGCGAATATCTTTCTTAAATTTCCGTTTAAATTCTTCTACGAAGTGATCGACTAGACGATTGTCGAAGTCTTCACCTCCAAGATGAGTGTCACCGGCGGTAGATCTGACCTCGAACAAAGAGCCTTCGTCGATGGTGAGTACGGATACATCAAAGGTACCACCGCCCAAGTCGAAAATTAAAACATTACGTTCACCTTTGAGATTTTTATCCAAACCGTAAGCTAGAGCAGCCGCCGTAGGTTCGTTGATTATTCTCAATACGTTTAATCCCGCAATAGCTCCGGCATCTTTGGTGGCTTGCCTTTGCGAATCGTTGAAATAGGCGGGTACTGTAATAACGGCATCTTTAACAGCACCGCCTAAGAAAGCCTCGGCAGTTTCTTTCATTTTGGTGAGTACCATTGAACTTACTTCTTCTGGAGAGATTTTTTTCGTTTCCCCCTTATAATTCACTTGCACCATCGGTTTACCTCCATCGCTGATTACTTTAAAGGGCCAATGCTTCATATCCTGTTGAATTTTTGGATCGTCATATTTCCGGCCGATGAGCCTTTTAGCGTCAAAAATGGTATTGTGAGGATTCATTGCAACTTGATTTTTCGCCGCATCCCCGATTAGCCTTTCCGAATCGGTAAAGGCGACGTAACTTGGAGTTGTTCGATTTCCTTGATCATTGGCGATTATTTCCACTTTTCCATTCTGCCACACACTTACGCAAGAGTAGGTGGTGCCCAAATCAATTCCAATTGGGGGTACTTTAACCATTTTTTTCTTCAAAATATTATCACCGATAACTGTATAATCACAATTACAAATTGACAATTGTATCTAAACACGCACAAATTTGTTGTTATAGAATTTTCTACGTTTCTGGTGAAGTTTGTAATGAATATGAAGTTGCGCGTTTCGGAACGCTTATATATGCCGAGATCGATCCTTCTCGAACGCACTCGAACATTCTAGAATGTAATTGTGAATGTGATTGGCACAACAAGGAGCGCGCACTTCGAAAACACTAGAATATTCTAGAACGTGCCATTCTTTAAATTCAATTCAATGAAATTTGTACGTAATGGCAAATATTTCATTTTAGGCTGATAGGTACATTTCGTTGCCTTTGATTATCTCATATATACCGCGTGTTTCATCTAAATGGGGTAAATTATAGCATAGTTTGTACAGAATTCACTGATGCAAACGCAACGATAAAGCAATACATCTTTTAGTGATCTTGATTCTTGATCTAACCGGAACACGGAACTATAATACACATTTTACACGCAGTCACAGTTGCAGTCCTTCAATTTTTAATTGGAAATGCTTATGATACCTCTTTCGACAGGGCCGGCGCTAGGCATTTTTCCGCCCCGAGCAAAAATATTTTATGCACCCCCTGTCAAAAAAAATTGACCCCCACCCCTCCGCGACGAACAAGTGCACTACGTACCTACCTGCAAAGCTTTCTGTGCCACAATTAAAAAGTATAACACCTACCTATACGTTCTTCTGTTGTCCGACAATTATTAGATGTTTATTTGTTTATGGAACAGTCAAAATGTCGTTACTGTGAGAATACACTAGCCAGTTTCTTTCAAATGTTTCTCCAATAGTAGTTGAACTAACTGAACATCTCTTAAAGAATTTTTTGGAAAATTAAACTGAAAAGCTCACGATAGAATTGATGACGAGCGGCAGAGGCTATATGGCGCCAGGTGCTCTTAACTTAAGGTTAAGTATGTAAACTTAAATATAAACAAAAATAAATTATTATTACTAACCTCGGCTCTTGACATCTGACCTAGTGTTGCATATCAAATTCATCACTAATTTATAATAAATTAAAAATGTTTGTAGCCAATTTTGCCACCCTTCAAAGCTGTGCCGTCCCGCGCAAATGCACATGTTGCACCGCCGGTAGCGCCGGCCCTGTCTTTCGATATGTCTATCCATTTTCTCTATTAAAAAATGCTACGGTTTTCAGATTTATTGCGTAAGAAAAAAAGGAAATAATTTCATCTGAATTAATGACACGCATTTGTAACTAATAGGTAGATACACAAACTTTACATTTTCATCACAGATCTTTGAAATGTAGATATTTTTCAGAACACTTAGCTGAAGAATTAGAAGATTCAGAAACGGACAAATATCTACTCATTGGATTCAGTACTGGATCGAATGAGTAGGTACTGCAGAGATATTTGTCTGTTTCTAAATCCTCTAAGTTCTAATTCTTCAGGTAATAAGTGTTCTGAAAAATGTCTATATATTTCAAAGATCTGTGAAGTTTATTATGTACTAATTACACACGTAATAAAGAGCCCTGAGAAAGGTATATTGGACCCCCCAATCGAAACGTCGGCAAGTTGAATGAAGTGCTTGAAGTTTCATTAACTGTCCTACTTGACAACTCCTTCAGAAGGTCTCCATCGTGGAGAAACACACAAAAGTCGATTACGAGGAGGTTCACCTACGCATACGCTTTACATTTTCAGATTGATTTCTTTTTATGAATAATAAGAAATAGATATAATTCGGTACCTAGTTAAAAACTTTCAATTTAGGTACATAAAATTCGCTAAAATCGGTAGGTAGGTACTATTGTGAATTTTTAATAGAAAATAACTTGCTTTTTTTCCAATTATTAAGTAATGATACACGATAACACGATTTCTACTTATTGAGTTTTTTCATTGAGTAGTTTTTTGTTGTTATTACCTATTTTAAAATTTAAACATGACTGATCTCGGGATTTTTATAAATATGCAGAATAAATGAAATAGTAATTTACCCCATTTAGATGAAACACGCGGTATATATGAGATAATCAAAGGCAACGAAATGTACCTATCAGCCTAAAATGAAATATTTGCCATTACGTACAAATTTCATTGAATTGAATTTAAAGAATGGCACGTTCTAGAATATTCTAGTGTTTTCGAAGTGCGCGCTCCTTGTTGTGCCAATCACATTCACAATTACATTCTAGAATGTTCGAGTGCGTTCGAGAAGGATCGATCTCGGCATATATAAGCGTTCCGAAACGCGCAACTTCATATTCATTACAAACTTCACCAGAAACGTAGAAAATTCTATAACAACAAATTTGTGCGTGTTTAGATACAATTGTCAATTTGTAATTGTGATTATACAGTTATCGGTGATAATATTTTGAAGAAAAAAATGGTTAAAGTACCCCCAATTGGAATTGATTTGGGCACCACCTACTCTTGCGTAAGTGTGTGGCAGAATGGAAAAGTGGAAATAATCGCCAATGATCAAGGAAATCGAACAACTCCAAGTTACGTCGCCAGTGGCGTAACTAGCAGGCACCGGGCCCGGGTTCCAAATCTAAAAATGGGCCCCCCCCCACCGTGATAAGAATTTTAAATAATCAATTAAAATAAATAACAAAATTTATTATTATCCCACAAATGTTAAGAAAAAAGACAAAGTATATCAAGGGGTTAACCTTGCTTTTTTGGCGAAAAAATGAAGAAATTTTTTGTTGGAAAAAAGTTTACCAAGGTGGCGGAGACCAAATGACCACATTTGAAATGGACACCATACCTTTAATTTTCGAGTTATGGGGATGAAAAAATCACACTTTGTAGCTAATAAACGGAAGTTTTACTGTAATACAGAAGAAAATTAATTATGATAAATAATGTCCGATAAATGTCGTCCTTCCACGGTGGCGCATTCCTGCAAACGGTCCTTAAAGTTCCTCATCAGAAATGGTGACGTTCCGTGGCCTCCCCGCTCGCCCGACCTCAGCCCCTGCGATTTCTTTTTATGGGGGTACCTCAAGTCGAAAGTGTACGTTGAGAAACCACGCACTATTCCACAATTAAAAGAAGCTATACGACGTGAAATCGCAGCAATTCCGGTTGAAATGTTCGAAGATGTGATGAGGAACTTTAAGCACCGTTTGCAGGAATGCGCCACCGTGGAAGGACGGCATTTATCGGACATTATTTATCATAATTAATTTTCTTCTGTATTACAGTAAAACTTCCGTTTATTAGCTACAAAGTGTGATTTTTTCATCCCCATAACTCGAAAATTAAAGGTATGGCGTCCATTTCAAATGTGCTCATTTGGTCTCCGCCACCTTGTATTACAGTTATAATATTTAAATTATAAGTAAGATTATAAATATTTGGAGTGATGAAAACAGCAGGTCAGAATTCTCAGAAGCTTTATACAATACAATAAATACGGCGCATCTGTTTTGTTTATGATTGGCACGAGGTACGAGTACAAACAACAACACCGCTAGTAAATGAAGGGTAGGCCGGAAATTGTGGCAATAAAAATTTTGTTCCATAAATGAAATGTTACATTATGTCAACTTGCTGAAAAATAAAACTTACATTTTGTAATGCAATTTCTTATGAGGAATGTTTACGAAAATACAAATATTGGTGTCGTGACATCCGGGCCCCATACACCACGGGCCTGGGTTCCGCGGAACCCGCGGAACCATTGTAGTTACGCCCCTGTACGTCGCCTTTACCGATTCGGAAAGGCTAATCGGGGATGCGGCGAAAAATCAAGTTGCAATGAATCCTCACAATACCATTTTTGACGCTAAAAGGCTCATCGGCCGGAAATATGACGATCCAAAAATTCAACAGGATATGAAGCATTGGCCCTTTAAAGTAATCAGCGATGGAGGTAAACCGATGGTGCAAGTGAATTATAAGGGGGAAACGAAAAAAATCTCTCCAGAAGAAGTAAGTTCAATGGTACTCACCAAAATGAAAGAAACTACCGAGGCTTTCTTAGGCGGTGCTGTTAAAGATGCCGTTATTACAGTACCCGCCTATTTCAACGATTCGCAAAGGCAAGCCACCAAAGATGCCGGAGCTATTGCGGGATTAAACGTATTGAGAATAATCAACGAACCTACGGCGGCTGCTCTAGCTTACGGTTTGGATAAAAATCTCAAAGGTGAACGTAATGTTTTAATTTTCGACTTGGGCGGTGGTACCTTTGATGTATCCGTACTCACCATCGACGAAGGCTCTTTGTTCGAGGTCAGATCTACCGCCGGTGACACTCATCTTGGAGGTGAAGACTTCGACAATCGTCTAGTCGATCACTTCGTAGAAGAATTTAAACGGAAATTTAAGAAAGATATTCGCAACAATCCCAGAGCTTTACGCCGTCTCCGTACCGCGGCCGAAAGGGCGAAGCGAACGTTATATCGTCGGGCACGGAGGCCACTTTGGAAATCGATGCCTTATTCGATGGCGTAGATTTTTACACGAAAATCACCAGAGCCCGCTTTGAGGAATTGTGTGCCGATTTATTCCGAGGCACCCTACAGCCGGTTGAGAAAGCCCTCGCCGATGCAAAAATGGACAAGGGATCGATTCACGATGTCGTGCTCGTTGGTGGTTCTACTCGCATTCCAAAGGTTCAATCGCTCCTCCAAAATTATTTCTCCGGAAAGCCGTTAAATCTCTCCATAAATCCAGACGAGGCCGTCGCCTATGGTGCGGCGGTTCAAGCGGCGGTGCTTAGCGGTGATACTAGCGACAAAATTCAAGACGTCTTGCTGGTCGATGTTACCCCACTCTCCATGGGCATCGAAACTGCCGGTGGTGTAATGACCAAGATCATCGAACGTAACTCTCGTATTCCATGCAAACAAACTCAAACATTTACGACTTACTCCGACAATCAACCCGCAGTTACAATACAAGTATTCGAGGGCGAACGGGTAATGACGAAAGACAACAATTTATTGGGCAACTTCGACTTGTCCGGAATACCACCCGCACCTCGAGGGGTTCCAAAGATAGAAGTTACATTCGACATGGATGCCAATGGTATACTAAATGTATCCGCTAAAGACACCAGCTCCGGAAAATCGCAAAAAATTACAATCAAGAACGACAAAGGACGTTTATCGCAAAAAGATATCGATAAAATGGTTGCAGATGCTGAAAAATACAGGGAAGAAGACGAGAAGCAACGAGGCCGTATTACAGCTCGTAATCAGTTAGAAGGTTACCTCTTCAATTTAAAACAAAGTTTGAGCGATACGGGGGACAAGTTATGTAATGATGATAAAAAGTCGGTTGAAACTGCTTGTGATGCGTGCTTAAAATGGTTAGACAACAATTTACTGGCCGAAAAGGAAGAGTACGAAGATCAACAGAAACAACTTCAAAATGTGTGTGGTCCGATCATGTCTAAGTTATATGCAAATGCGGGCCAACAAAGTGGAAGCTGTGGTCAACAGGCCGGTAGATTTAATACGCAAGGGCCAACAATTGAAGAAGTAGACTAAAGTAGTTTGTAGAATATTATAGTCTAGTGTTTACAGTAAGCTGTGACGCATTTTGTACATAAGACTGACTAATAAATTATTAATTTTGTTCACTGCGAAATAAGTTTTCATTACTTCGAATCATGACAATTTATTTATCCAACTGAAGAGAAGCTTTTCCACCTTTTTCACATACAGTGCGTGCACGGATTGAGTTCATTATACGTGTAAATAACCAAAAATTTTAGAATTTCAAAAACGTGGCATCATTTGTGCGATTAAGACTGGTACATCATGATTAACTAGTTGACTTTGGAGTCCTCAATGATAATTCGAAATGGCGAGGTCTAAAGCCGCGATACCAGTCGTAGCCAGCAATACCCTTTTCGCCCCAATTTTTTGGAGATCGTTTGTGGTTAGTCTTAGTGTGACTTTTGAGCATATCTAACTGTTAAATCATGAGGCATTTGCAAAGCACGGTCTAAATAATCCGATAGAAGGGATTTCTCTTCATCTTACTAATGATGTTTTAAAATCAGATATCAGGGGTACTTACTGAAAGTCCCTTTTTTCTCATACGTGCTATGGTGCTTACAGTTTATTTGCCTATATCAAATTTTGTTGCGGTCGTCCACTGCGGTTCGCAAAACGTGAGGAGGAGGAACTACTAAAATCCACAAATGGAGCATAGCATAGGGAAAGTTGAGACATTCTCAGGCCTCTCCAAAACAATTGTGCCTCCTTATGTAACGCTTTAGAAATTAATGTGATAAGTATAAAATCTTTGTTGGACATTTAATTAATTTGATAACTACATGATTAATTCAAAACATTACTCCGGTCCATATGCCTGGAGAATCAACTCGAATTTGCACTTTCATTTGAGATAAACTACAACGAAATCGAAACTAAATTTTAGTCTCAGCAGCAATTTGACACGCGCTCTAACAATGTATAACCATTCTCTTTGGTATAACCCTTAGACCTTAGATCATATACACTCCGTAGATAAAGCATTAGCCTTTCTTGCTGAAACCAATATTTGGTTTCTTTGTCATTTCATTCGAGCTCCAAGCTGGCACAAAATAAAAGGTTAATGCTGTATAAAATATCTACGGAGTGTATATGATCTAAGGTTTAACCATAGAGAATGTAATACATTCTCTATGGTAATAGTGTAATGTCCTTACTCCCAGGTCCTACGGACCTACGCTAACATCACATATTCACATTACAGTTACATACAAAAATTCAAATCAGAAAGGGAAATATCTCAAAATGGCAGCTAAACTAAACTTTCTCTCCAAAACTATATCCCGATGACGTCATGTATGCATTAAACATTGAACTCTATACCACAGAAGACAATCAATCAATCAGTTTATTGAACCATTCAATATAAATTAATATTGTTTGGTTAAGTCAAATGATTCTACCACAGATGTTAATTTACATTGTATACTAACAATACTACAACTAGTACAGACTATGACACTTATGCACATTACATTGGTGATGTAAGTATTCGTCAATGCTATAGAAGCAGTGTCCTAAAAGAAATTGTTATACCAAAGAGTATATATATATATTATATACTCTTTGGTTATACAATACAGAAACGACACTTGTGGCGGCACCTTTGATGTTCGTTTGACAAATCCGGGTGACCTTCGCCATCTTTTTGTTAGTACTTTACGTGGGAAATTTAAAAACACTTTAGTTTTCAGCATGAATCTGTTTCTCTGGATGGCAACCATATTTCGCAAATGTTAACTTAATTTTTAATAGTTTACATTGGAATAGAAAACAAGTACTTTTTAAAAAATATTTTTTTTCAATACAGTACCTAAGTACTCCTATTATTTTAAACTAAAGATTACATAACATTTGTAATTTAAAATTTCTTTTTCCAGATGTTTTAAATTCCCTATTCGCAAATTTATCTGAAACCAAATAAACAGCTTTAATAAATAAATGATGATTCGTGTAATAGATATAAATTTATGTATAGTCTGTCTCATAGTATATCGTCTTGAAATTGCTCTGTCATAAAATACCTAGAGGTCCCCTTTGTTATCACTATCAGGTAGGCATTTAAAACGTGTTTATCTACTAACAATGCAGATTAGAAAATAAATCCTTTAGTGAGGTAAATTACAAGACGATATATACTTTGAGACAGACTTTACATGTTATGTTACCGTTATGATATTATAACTTATACATATTTATAATTTATAAATAGAAATGTTAAATATGTACAAGTTTCAACAGCGCGGAATGCGGTTAATAATGGAGGTACAGGCAGTAGGTAGGTTGGTCGGTCGCCGGAGAGTAGACTGGTTCAAGAATGCAGGCTGACGGGTCGATATAAACGGACTGGTCGGTGTTGGCTGCTTTCGTTGGCGGCTATGACTTCTATGGATAGCAGCGTTCGCTTATAAAGGATCCTGGCCGATGTCGACGCGTTGTCATTGGTCGGCCAATGGGAATCAATCGTTGCTCTTCAGTACGTAAACGACTGTGTACCGGAATCATGTGGTCGCCACAGATAGTCATACACAAATGCGCGTTTGATTCATCGATCAATCGGGATAAGTTAATCGAATTAACCATAAATACGGTACATTTTAAATTACTTGACAAACCCCACCCACACCTGGCACGTGATCGCAATCGTCTAGTAGGTCCCCTATTGTGCAAAACATAAGAATACACTGGCAGTGAACTATAATCGGGAGGAAGTCTCAAAACACATAACAAACATCAAAAAGGCGTTTATTTAACTTTCCTAAAATTTAGTTGTTTCGTAAAGCGAAGCCGAACATGAGAGTGCACAGTTCAACAACATTTTACGAGAAGAAAAAATCTGATAAGAAAACTTCTTGATTACACAGTATTAAGTACATAAACATCAATTAAATTAAAGCACCAGACAATTGATAAATATTAAGACATAACATGAAAGTTTAAATTGTTGAAGGCCTTCAATCAAATCAAATATTGCAATTTAGAAATACACATTACCTGTACAAAACAATAGAAAGGTATCAAACACGTCATGTATATACAAAAATAACATCGGTACATGAAAACAAGTGTTATGGTTTTATGACATGAAAATATACCAAAAGTTACAAGTGGCAATGACGGGTGTCGGCATAAACAAGTACAAGGTGTAGATGCTCATCATGATGTCGGTTGTAGACGGTTGACGGTTAAATTGAAACCTGGGATCTTCATCAATTAACACCCTTTTACATAATCAAAATCATACATAATTCAAAACAGAAGAGATTGTGTTAGTTGAACCCCTGGGTTATGTAGCAGGCTCCCTGGTTTCCAGAATCAAGTGTAAAGTTGAGAGTAAAGAAATAATGAGGACATATTTAGTTTTTCTTCACCTGATTAGAACTCTACACGGGATAAACGGTTAGTAGAAACAAGACAGGTTAATATCATTCTTTGCCAATTGAAAGAAATGCCAAGGAATTCAATCAAATATCAAATCAAATAAGCAGCATCTCAGATTCTGAAAGGCTTCAAGCCGATTTGATTGTCAAGCCGCTTACTTCGGACGCGCTAAAAAGTAAAGGTAATAAACAGGCAAGTTGGAAACACTTTTCCTACGAAGAGCTTTATTAATATACGAATATCAAAGTTATTTAATGTTTCTATCAGCAAATCTACTCAGGTAAAATTGTATATGAAAGGGTAGGATATGTTTTTAATCTCAGAAGTTCTAATTCTGTCTGTAACATCAAAATGTCGCTATGATTTTTTTGAATATGTTTTACGAGTGAAGCTCTTTTAACAAGAGTTTTCATTCTAAAAGGATAGAATTAAAGGTTTTAAAGACAAATGTAATTTTTACCGAATTTTGATTATATTTTTCTCACGTTGTTCCATTTCGTAATCTTTCTCTAGTTGGTATTCACAAACATCTACATTTACTGCGACAATTTCTTTATCAATATTCTTGTTTTCTTTTTTGACGTTATTTATAGCTTGTTGTAATTCGTTCACTTTATCTTTTTTTTCTTGTATTATCTTTTCAAACGCAGCTTTCTGCATCTCAATTTCGTCATCAAATGATAAACCTCTTTCCATGTTGTACCCTCTGGCTTTAAATTTTAAATAATTTTGAATGTCTTTAGTCACCTAATTAAGTAGTAATACATTTATATCCTGTTTCATATACATGTATCAAATTATTTACGCACTTTTATGCCATCGATTTCATGATAGTTCGTTTTTAAATCCTCAATTTTCATTTGTGATTGCCGATGTTCCCATTCCATCGCGATAATGTTTCTTCGAAAATTCATCGTTTCCTTCATAGCTTTAATCTTTTTTTTTCCACCTTTCTGAGTAATGTATAACTTTTTTTGTATCATTAAGTTTTTTAATGTACTTACCACAATTATGCTATTAATTGTTTCAATGTCTTTACGATTCACCAATATTGCATCCTCAAAATCGGTTACGCTTCCAGTTAAAGGAATTTCTACCAATCCTTCTTTCAAAACCAATTGAATTTCAATATTATGAAATAATTCCATTCTTTTATTTCGAACTTGATCCAGCTCAAGCAATAATTGTTCGGCTTCTTCTTTAAGTTGATTTAAGTGCTTTTGCGACTGGGAGATCGTATGTTCAGCATCCTGTATATCCAGTTGCACGACTCTTATCTGAAATAATTATTAGGACCTATGTTGCTATTACCAAAAACAATTTTATGAGCACCTTTAATTCCATTTCCATTTTTAATCTTCGGTGTTTGCAAACCATTGCATAATAATTTTCGTCTACAGCGGGAGGAACATTGACGTATTGGTCTAAGAGGTCGGCAGACTTTAAAAATTCAACGCATTCGCTGGTTAAAAGAATTGTTTTTTCTTGCGATAGTAAGGTTCTTGCTGTTTCCATAATTAAGGCTACAGTAGGAATTGTTCGGATATTTACTTTAGGACGACGCCTAAGAGAATCATACAGATTGTATAATTATTACACATTATGGTAAAGGTAACCTCGCATTTCATAAGTTGAAAGAAAAACTCAAAACCTCCCCTTTAGCAGCATTTCATAATTAGATTAAAAATGATATGAAAAACTCCTCCTTATCTTTACATATTCAGAGTGACCAGTTTAGACAGTTTTCTAAGTCTTTCTAAGACTGAGATTCAGCGTTGAAATCTGTTACTGTTTCAAGCGATTCAAATGTATATGTCGCAGGAATGTTGTAATATTCGTAAACTTACAAGTTTCCTAGGAAACTTGAGCGTCTGGATCTCAAAATTAACCTTAACCTTAAGCTTTTCCTAGGAAACTTGTAAGATTACGGATATTACAACATTCCTGCGACATATACACTGTGTCCAACATAAGGAGGGGCCACTCACTATGGGGATTTCGGAAACGGTAAGAGATAGAGTTATGCGACAAAAAGCGAATTTTCAGGATTTTTTTTTGACAAATTGTTACTTTGTCGTTGATGTTAAATAAAAAGTAAAAGAAGCTTCTATAGGTACTTTTTAACGTTCTTTAACAAGGCATACAGCAAATTGGAATCCGATGTTTCGTTTTCAAGTAGCCATCATTAACTTTGTTTTTTTAATACGGTCCTGTTTTTTTATACATAATAATAGAAGAGCTTTTTATTCTGCATTCGAGCATGTATCACACTTTATAGTTTAGTTGCGATTTTATACTTACTTTACGATTATCGGAAAAATCTAAGTACGAACCTGTATGGCTGTATCCCTCCCAATAACATTCAAGCTGAATTTTATTCATAAATAGGCTTTTTCTAACTGTACTTTCTCATCAAATTAATAAAATGACACAGAATTTTCAATTTTGAATACAAATTTTATAACCAAGTAATTACAAACAATCAACAACACATAAATAAACAGATAACATTTGATGAAAAGAAAACTTAAACATGACACATACCAATAATTAAAAAAAAAAGTATAATAAATGCTCGAAAAGCCCTCCTTCGTTCTCCAATCGTAAATAGCATCTTCTAACTGTAGAATCTAACTTGAACTTCTCTGAATCCAAAGCATTCTTTAACATTGCAGGTGTTACAGTTTCGAATGCGTTAAGTACAAATCCCAAAGAAAAGAATCCAGCGGGGTTATATCGGAAGAATGAGCTAACCAGGGTGTTTCAGAATAAATTGGTGCTTAAAACTCTTTCGGCAGACCTATTTGAAAGGTAATCCTTAACTACCCGTGAATTGTGCGCAAGTGCACCATCCTGCTGAAACCAACAATCGCGTACTACGGCTTAGGGTAAAATATCAAGAGCGTCTTCCAAAGTAGAATCTAGTAAATTGAAGTAAAAGAGTAAAATAAGTATAAAATCGCAATTACACCATAAAGTGTGATACATGCTTGAATGCAGAATAAAAAGTTCTTCTAATATTATTTATAAAAAAATCAGAAGCTTATTTAAAAAAACAAAGTTGATGATAGTTACTTGCAAACGAAACGTCGGATTCCAATTTGCTGTATCCCATGTTAAAGAAGGTTAAAAGTACCTGTACAAGCTTCTTTTACTTTTTATTTAACACACACTCACAAAATAAAATAGTACTTTTAACACTCATATCATAAATAGCTGTTTTGTACAACTGTCATTAAAAGTGGCAGTTTTAACGGCTGTCAAGAGTGTTAAAAGAAGACGTTTACAGAGTAGCGTGTTAAAATAGCTATTTATATAACAAGTTGCAAATTGAACGTGTTTTTTGCACTAGATGTGAAACACATCGTGTGCAAAAAACACGGAGTTTTGCAACGTGTTTATATACAAATTTTTTTGCAATTCAGTAAAATTTATCTTCATTTTGAATTTATTTGACTTGGTAATTATTTGACATCGGATATTTTCAAAGTAATCCTTGTTTGTTGCTATGGAAATAAACCATCACAACAATGAAATCTCATTTTGTTACTCAGTGACAAAATGGATAACATTTTGTCACTGAAATGGGTGACAAAATGATGACATTTCGTAACTGAATTGCAAAAAAAAAACTTTGTATAATATTTGTGTTAAAAGTAACTTTTATTTTGTTCGTGAAATTGCTCCACTCGCTTCGCTCGTTTCCAAACTTTTCACTCACAAAATAAAATAGTACTTTTAACACTCATATCATAAATACCTAGCTATTATGTGCGCCGAAACATTTCGTAAAGTTCAGGCAACCAACCTAAGTTTCTAAAATTTATGCAACATTGGCAACATGGTTTAATAACTAATTTGAGTCGTTAGTGCAGAGAACCCACGTTTTGTTGGCGCGAAAACTTTATGTCATTCACATAGATAAAATTATTATAGGTATAATCCTCGCCAGGAGTGTTTACCGCTACGTCATCACATACAATCATATGGTATAATATGAAAAACATGAGTCAACATTGTACTACATTAGTCAAATGAGAATTTAATTCCATGCATTTAGTAAAAAATCAGATAATTTTAAAAACATGAGTATTTTAGGGTAGATTGGAGTCAATAGAAACATCGTGACAGTGAGAGTAGTTTTGACATGCAAGACATAGAAAATAGTACAGAGCAAGATAATATGCTAAATGAGGGAGAGGAAATGTCAAGAAGACCTCTGAGGGCTTCCTTAGTTATATTTCTAACAGGAACATGTCCCAAGTATAAATTCAGTAGCCTCCGAAAACATAGCACCAGAAATTTGGCTTCTTGTAAGCTTTCCTTTCGAACAGGCTGAAATAAAAAATTTAAATATTTCATCGGAAAAGTAATATCTGTGGTAATATCTTGCAAAGACGGAGAAATTGAGACATCCTTCCTGAGGCCAAAGCCCTCTAATAAAACTGATAAAAAATTATATTCGTTTCCAAAAGTTTCAGATATTTGCATATGGTTACTCGTGATCAAATTATAGAACAATTATATCCGCAGCCTACTGCTCAAAAATGCAAAAGAGAAATTTTATCTTTTGATGTCAATATTTGAGTTTTGTCTCATCAAAGCGATATTTAAATTTTATTTGACTAGTTATTTTTCTTTTATTTTATAATATGTAGATTGTTTTACAAAAAAACTCATTTTCGTTTTAGTTCTAGGCATATTTATTTGTATTAAAGAAAACATTTTTGTTAACCTTTTTACTTTTTAATAAATATGTACATACAACAGGTCTCGCGTTATATGGTGGCGAGAGCCGGCACATGCCGAAAGTACGATCGGGCGGCCTCCGTGTGTTTTAAAATATCGTATTGGCACAGTATACGTCCATTCGTAAGACGTATACTGTGGTATTGGCTTAAATTTAAAGTTGGCACTTCATTGTGGCTTCAAATATGCCAGTGCGCAACCAGAGCTCTCGCCACCGTAAACGCGAGACCTGTACATGGATGTAGAGCAAAATGTGTTTTATTTTGCCTAGATAAACGTCATTAAAAAAATGTTTCTTCAGCGCATTTAGAAAAATTATTTTTCTGTTTCTACTCACCTTTGGCGCAGTCTAAAAGCAATATAATATTACCTATATCTACTAATTTTAAACGGATGTTTCTATTGACCCTATTAGTCCAAGAGCTGGCTGCAAAAAAGCTGGCCTATCGAGTAACAGCATGAAATGATTTTTAAAAGCTAGTACTTACTACTTATACAGACCATCCATAAAATCTTTTGCTGCCTGGGCGCAACTTATGCAGAAATTCGTCAGGCCCTCTCTCCTGAATATTTTTTAGCACGTTACTGTACCTATCGAGTAACAGCATGAAATTACTTTTAAAACATAGCTTTTATACAGTTAAAAAAGAAAAAAATTGTCTGCCTTGTTAAATCTTGTGCTATACCTAGGCAGAAAACTTTTTTTAATTTTTTTTTGGCACGTTTCTGTACCTATCGAGTACCAGCTTCAAACTATAACCAAATTATAATTTGAACATAACTCTATAAGAAAAATCATGGCTGCCTCGTTAAATCCTGTGCTAATGCCTAGGCAGAAAACATTCTCTTTCTCAAAGTGTTATGATACCACTAATACAACTATCATAGAAATACTTAGGGATAAACAAAGAATCGTCCAATAAACAATTATTATAACGATTTCGACAAAACAATTTTATAATATAAAATATTTAGTAATAGTATACAGGGTGTTTTTTGGGAGCTTTAGTTAGACATTTCTGGGAAAGTTTTATAGATAGGTTTTTGAAAATTTGAACTTAGGGGTTATTCTGAAAACCGAATCGATGTAAAATATTTTCCAAATGGTAGCGCTTCCGGAAATGATGGAAGTAGCTGGAAACTTGGTTTTTTTAAATGGGAACTATTGCATTTTTGGATTCTACGTGAAATTTTAGTTCCTTTAATACCCACATGTCAATATCTACAAGTTATGGTTTTTCAGTTATTTTCACTTATTTAAAAAAAATGGCGGATGCAGACGGTAATTTTCATTACTTGAAAACCGTTGTAGCTATGGCAACCAAGTTTTCTCCTCCAGCGCATAGAGGAGGAATAAGGCTTTCTTTTGGCGCACTTAAAGAAAGTTAAGTTGTGTATGAGCTCGCAACTATGGGGCTCCAAATTTAGGAAAGTTCAAAGACTAAAAACTCAGATTTTTTAAATGAAATGACCATTTTGTTACTATTGTATTTGATTGAGAATCAAAATGGGCATGTTTTGGTATTACGTGTTCCTATCCCTATCTTTAATAGTTTCTAACTTATTCCCATTTCATCGCATTGATACCAGTTTTTTGGATTTTTTTAGTAGTCGACCGTGACATGGACCATGGCAATCGAATTTTGAACAAATCAAATGAGACTAAATCTTCACCTGTTATAAGTTAACATAAGTTTTTCAATAATGGAGAAAAATGGCGCGCAATGGTTTTACATATTAAGATTTTTGGAATCTAATTGTTATTTATGGTGAAATGGACAGAATCGCGTCACATGCTTGTCATACGTTCATTGAACGATATCCAGAAAGACCGCGTCCTAGTGAACGTACCAACAATTGAAAATTGTTCGAATATTGGAAGCTTTGTACCACCAAAACAATTACCTAGATTAAGACCCTATGTTGAAGATGAACCTTAAATTATTAATGTACTTGGATATTTCACAGCGTGCTTCACTAGGTAATTGCTTTGGGCGAAATTATTAGTTGTATCTAAAAAACCCTAAAAAACTGCCATTATCGCTCATTTTCTCATCATAATGGGCATTTGATGCAACCAGTTGGCCTCTCAAGACGAATTGAGTTTTGCGAATATGTAATGTAGAGGAACCAGGAAGATTCTTTGAGAACCTTGTTTGGTCAGACTGGGCCAAATTTAGTAGAGATTTAATCGCCATAATTCGCTTTGGTGGTGCGATTAAAATCCTTTGAATCGAGATGTATTTCAAGAGTGCTCGAGGTTTATTGTATTTTGGAGAATACTCGGTTGCCATAGCTGCAACAGTTTTCAAGTACCTAATCAATTCCTAAATTACCGTCTGCATCCGCCATTTTTTTTAAATAAGTGAAAATAACTTAAAAACCATAACTTGTAGATATTGACATGTGGGTATTAAAAGAACTGAAATGTCACGTAGAATCCAAAAATTCAATAGTTCCCATTTAAAAAAACCCAAGTTTCCAGCTACTTCCGGCATTTCCGGAAGCGTTACCATTTTGAAAATATTTTACATCGATTCGGTTTTCAGAGTAACCCCTAAGCTCAAATTTTCAAAAACCTATCTATAAAAGTTTCCCAGAAATTTCTAACTAAAGCTCCCAAAAAAACACCCTGTATACTATTACATTATCTTTGCTATTACTAAATATTTTATATTATAAAATTATTTTATCGAATTCATTATAATTGTTCATTGGGCGATTCCTTGTTTATTCCTAAGTACTTCTATGATAGTTGTATTAGTGGTGTCATAAGACTTTGAGAAAGAGAATGTTTTCTGCCTAGGCATTAGCACAGGATTTAACTAGGCAGCCATGATTTTTCTTATGGAGTTATGTTCAAACTATAATTTGGTTATAGTTTGAAGCTGTTAGTCGATAGGTACAGAAACGTGCCAAAAAAAAATTAGAAAAAGTTTTCTGCCTAGGTATAGCACAAGATTTAAGAAGGCAGACCATTTTTTTCTTTTTTAACTGTATAAAAGCTATGTTTTAAGAGTAATTTCATGCTGTTACTCGATAGGTACAGTAACGCGCCAAAAACTATTCAGGAGTGGGGGCATGGCGAATTTCTGCACAAGTTCCGCCCAGGCAGCCAAAGATTTTATGGATGGTCTGTATAAGTACTAGCTTTTAAAAATCATTTCATGCTGTTACTCGATAGGCCAGCTTTTTTGCAGCCAGCTCTCACTCTATATGTCAAATGTGAATAGAAACGGCCAATACTAAAAAATATATATCCAAATCTATAACATTTTGAGAAAAATTACGATTTAGTGTGTTTTCTATGATGTACAACCGGATTTTTGCCGCGATTTGGATTCTTTATTTTTTTTTACAAGTTATAAAGCATAGAAAATCCCAAAGTATTTCTATTCACCCCCATTTTACGGTATATAAAAAGAAAAGTCCTGTCTCACTAAACTCATCAACGCCCAGCCCTTTTATGATGTAGACAAGAGGTAAGGCCGGATTTTTCGAAATTCAACCCCTAAGGAGGTAAAATAGGGGATGAAAGTTTGTATAGAAATTCATCATTTTTTAAGTTAAATCCATAAAAATTGGTACCTATTTTGACATTCGATTAGAAGTTAAGAAAGGCGTACGGTTAAACCGCTTGGCCGATTTGAATCAAAATTGGCAAATATGTAAATGGAAAGCCAAGGACGGGCATAAGGTAAGGTACTTTCTAGGGACGGATATAGAGTACTTATCGTTGTAACCGAAGTCTACGCGAACGAAGTCGCTGGCAACAGCTAGTAATTTTAATTTATAAATGTAATAATTTGCTCTTCTTAACTTTCGGTATACAAGAACCAAATTGAAAGAGATTATTTGAACCAAACTTTAATAATTGATAAAATTACACTATCGAAATGAAATTACTAGATAGGTACATTACCTACTAAAAGCATTTACTTCCACAAATTTCATCAAAGGGTACCTAATTATTTAGTATCTGTGATCATGCACCAAGCCGTTTCAAATTTTCCCCTAAAAGTTGAAACGGCTTGGGCCATGGGCCCCGGTTTCTAAATAATTACCCGAATTTATTTCATTTTTCTTATAAGAGACCCCTTCCCTATCATTCCTAAAATGTTGATGTAATGTGATTGAATGTGATGGACTCGGATACTAAACTGTTACCTAAATTGGAACTATTCATCAACCTGCCTTGAAACAATCAAAATGTATATATCTACTTACTTATATAATTTGGCACTTTGTTCTTGTACAACAGAACTTGCATCTGCAAAGTCTTTCTTAAATCCTTTTTCCAATAGTTTATCCTTAACTTGTATATGTTCTAGCTGCAATTTCAGTTCTTTAAGCGCTTCTTGAAAAGCTGCATTTTTTTCTTGAAGGCGCTCTGTTTTTTTATGATTATCTTTCAAACTTTGCCTAAAATTTCATACGATTCGATTGGATAAACTGTAGTAAAGCCTATAACCTACACAATGTCTAACTCCTTTTTATTTAACATTATGCGTCTATGATTTTTTAATTGTTGCCTCGATATTCGTAAGTTTTCCTGTTTTATTCCAGAGTCGACCAGTAACTTTGTTAAGTGGCAATCCGCTAGTTTTCTGTTAAATTTTTTTACACCGTCTCTTACGATGCTACCAAGTTTAGCATATTCGCTGTTTAACAGTTTTTTGTACCTTTCTCGTTCACTATTTAAAAATTTGACCGCCTCTTCGTAGTCACGCACTGCACGCAAATCCTCTTCATTATAGTTTTCAGGTTGTTTGTCTATCTAATCTTATAATAGCTTTTGGGGATTGAGGTGCAAAATCAACTTACCATGCATTTGGGAAATGGAACATCTTTTCGCAATTCGTCTTCCCATCTAACTTCAAGCACACCATTCATCATTGCCATTAAAGCTCGCTCTCTAAAGTCGTCTGCTAAAAGTAGCAATCGAATTCTTTCAGCTTCAGCTGCTTTTGCATCGAGTATAGCTTGAGAACTTGGTGATATGTATGGAGTTGTGCCAATCTACAAGCATTACTAATATCAAATTTCCTATTGTAATTCTATTGTTTCGGTTTTAACAGTTACTTAATGATAAATATCGCATTATTCAGTATCGAAAGAGGACACAGCAATGATTTAAACGCATATGTAGGAAAAATTCCTAGCCAAAAAAGGAACCAATTACTACAGAATCGAAATTTTGATACCACACATAGTTTTCGACTTTGGATCTTTTCCAAATGGTCCCGTATTATGTTATTACATAAAGAATCGGAGGCATCTGGTAAAAGTTATTTGGGGTCATCATCAAATCTATTTCTGTATGCTATTAGCATAATATCCCTCTTCTATTATGCTATTAGTATTACATACTCTTAATCTTAAATTATGCTTATATTTTTAATATGATATTAATATTTGGACTATTATAGGAATTGGAAGTCACTGCCAGTTCAGTTGACAGAGCGCTACTCTAGCATGATAGAAGTCCTGTGTTGATGAGATTCGCGAATACAATACAAGAAACTGTAGCAAACTTATACAAAGCTATGTGAGATTAAAAAAGTGGTGTAGGTACCTAATAGAATAGCAAAGATTCTCTTTGCTAATAGTACAAACTACTGGTATAGGTACAACATTTTTTAATTCCCTTCCCCCATTTGTGACCTTTTAAAAAGCGATTTAAAAAAAATAAAAGTCTAATAGCTTCTGTATTTTTGATATATGTACCTACTTATTAGATTTATTTCTGTACTAGCTGACCCGGTGAACTTCTTACCGCCAATAAAAGTTGTCTGAACTGAACCCTTAAGGTAACTTTTGAAAAAAGGTGAAATACGTTTCTCATGTATTTCAATACAGTTACTTTTGAGCAATTTTTAGATTTCCATTCGTCCCCGTTACGTTACCGAGATCGCTTCAACCAATTAAAAGTTCAATCCTTATTTTGACACACTTAGAGGATGAATTTCGAAAAGCCGCTTCTTAGCCTACATCATTAGGGAAGGTTCACTGAAAATTTCAAGTTTCTAGGTTCAGTGGTTTGGCCTGGGCGTTGATAGATCAGTGAGTGAGTCAGTGAGTCGGTCAGTCATCACTTTATCTTTTTATACATATAAGTAGAGAAGATAATGTAGTATGTACTGTATTTTAATGTGTTATAGTTCGGGAGCCGGCCACCTTTTTTGCAATCAATTAATATACTATTTTATACTTCGTGAGCGGCTTTATTTTAACGAGACGGTAAACATTTTCCTCTGCGGTAATGTTCGCAAATGGGTCCTACGGGGGTGTGCAGGGAAAAACACGTTGATTTGGAAATGACAAAACAATAAAACATGGATGAATATCATGGGAAAACGGCCCAATTAATTTGTGGGACAAAGTGGGCATTTAATTATGCAAATATTTACTAAGCTACAGAAAAAAAATCAGCTTGATATTCATTATTTTTGTTAATGTACTAATACCTACATGTCTTCAGATGGGGACACTCTTGATGGACTCATTTTTGTTGTAGGGCAAATGTTATTTTGAATTACTTACAAAAAAACTTCACAGATAGCTAAAAAATTAAATGATATTACTTAATCAATTTTTTGTAATTACCACATCAACGTGTTTTACCCCTGCGCACCCCGTAGGACCCATTTGCGAAAATTTTCGCAGAGGAAAAAGTTTGGCGTCTCGTTAAAATAAAGCCACTCACGAAGTATAAAAAGTATATTAATTGATTGCAAAAAAGGTGGCCGGCTCCCGGACCATTATTCACGCTTCTGTTGTTTTTTATATATCTTTATACTTATGTACAACGTGGCTGTTGACGAGTGTGAAAAATACTATATGTATTTATTAAACACATTAAATGAAATATAAGTATAAATATGTTTAAAACCCAGTCACAGGCCAAATTTTTATGT
Organism: Pyrocoelia pectoralis; assembly: GCA_036250285.1. NCBI lineage: Eukaryota > Metazoa > Arthropoda > Insecta > Coleoptera > Lampyridae > Pyrocoelia > Pyrocoelia pectoralis. The sequence goes on from CM070074.1 coordinate 43,870,787, forward strand.
ACCTACATATTTGTATATTGCAAAAATATATAACATTTGAATTAGAAATACATAATTATGTCATTTGTCTCTATTACTTAAGATTGTCAACCACGAAAAAGTATATACATTTACTTACTTCATTGTCATCAACGGTCAATATAGATTCAGAAAATTCAGTAGAAAGCCATGGTGGATCAGTTACTAAAATACTTATCTGGTCAACAGAAAAATAGTTGATTTCGGATATGATGTGGCGAAGTCGTGCATTTCTTTCTGCAATTAAGGTCATTTCTCTAGTTTTTGTATTCATCATATCGGTGAATATTTTGTTAAAATGTTCTTTGACTTTCTTTATTTCTACCTAAAAGAATACAACACGAGGAAGTGAAATTTCTGTTTCATAATGTTTACCAAGCTGTGCATGCGTGAGATATGAGTTTGTAGAAAACTTTGAACTTGCATTTGAGAGTAGTGCCCCTCATGTAACATAATGTAGTTGTGACAAACAGATCCATTAAATGCTGTTTCTGTGTCTTCATCTACGAGTTCTTCTTTTATATTTTCTTCTTCTTCTAAAACTTGTAATAGGTTGATACCTCTTTCAACTTTAGACAGCTTTGGGGCTTGTTCCAGTTGTAAATTAAGTTGGCTAAACATGTTGTCAGTTAATTTATGTAATTTATATTATGATGACTACTATCGGAGTAAAAATGCAAGGCCTCTGACTTTAAGTGATCATAACAAAAAAACTGAGGGGTAAAATTTCTTCATTTTTGGGCAGTACATTAGTCATTTATATATATTTAACATGTGTAAAAAGCAAAATGCTAGAATCAGTTGTTTAACTTTTATTTTAATTAACAGCAATAAAAACGCTGTATGTAGTATTTTCCTGGCTGACGGTCAGTTTAACTTATCATAAAATTGTTATTGTTTCATAAATTGTTACCAAATTTACAAATGTTGTAGCACACATACTTGTGAAAAATCGACAGCCAATAAATATTGATTATTCATATGATTAACTGGTTTTATAAGCCCTAACCGAAAATGTGCTATTTCGCAATTTACGGAAGTTAAAGAAAAAATTCTTGTTTTAAATGCTAAATTTGATATTACTTAAATCTAACTGCATTATTCTCTTATTGAAAATAAAATTTGTTTTCTTGTAATTCCAAGTAAAATGTGTTGTTTATCGCGAAAGAAAGACGCACATATTCCCGCGAAAGGTAATCTACCACATCGTAAGCAGCGAGCGGCAACCCACAACAATGTGATTATTCTTTTGCATTGTACAAAACCATGCGCTTTATAGCAATAGTGTACGACAACAGCTGCCCCGCGCGGCCGCGCTTCTCCCCTCCAACTGGTGCATGCATCCTTTTTTCAAAATTTCTTTAAAAAAAAACGATGTATAATGACATTATTTTTGTGAATCGTGTTAGACCACAGTATAATTGCTTTAACCTTGTTATGTTACTGTCAAATTGTTAATATCGAACGTTCAGGTATTGAGTTACATAAGATGTCGTTTTTTCATTATAGCTTTAAGACTAATAAACCAATTGGCCTCAAAAGCATCTCACATTGACAAAAAAGTATACATTTTTCAAATATATAAGTATCTACCACTCAGTTTCAATAATATAGCCGTAATTAATTTTTAAAGTGGAGCGCTTGTGCGATTTGAGTCATAATTAGCGCTTTTTCTCACATACACTGATACAGAAAATTAACGATGTGTTGCAAAAATCTAAAACTGTACACCTTTTTGTAGGAATAAATGATCTTTTAAATGCACTTTATTTCATTAAATTATGATTGCTAATTACTGAGATACAAGCTTCTAAAGTCAGAGGCCTTGCATTTTTACTCCGATAGTAAATGAAACAAATTTTTATTAGAATCATTTATTGTATTAGTCGTAGCGGTATATCGAGAAAATCGCAAATGTCTGTCAAATTGTGCGGGAAGTGTGAAATTAAGTACACTTATTAATTAGATCAAAATAAACGATTTGACCCGCAGCACCCCTATTTTCAACCCTTAGTTTTCAAAAGTGCCCCGTATTTAGTTTTTTCCATCTCCTAACGATAACTCCTTTGTTTACAACTTTTCGAAAAAAATAAAAGTTTTAGGAATTCTTATAAGGAACATTTTATATAAGCATAAAATTTTCACAAATATCAACCGTTATCAAGATATGTGGAAAAAAGTGATTTTTGTAGTTTCATTACAAAATCGGTTATAGTTTTCTTGTTTATCGTTCTCAGAAAAATTATTCAAGTAAAAGATGTAGATATTAATATGATTAATATTTTAGACATATATAATATTTTCACAGAAAGCAACCCTTAACAAGTTATTTCGATATTTCTGAAAGTAAGCAACCCTTAAGTATGAAATCGCTCATATATTTTTTATTTGTAACTTATGAGGGAAAACACGTGAATAAATATTATAGAAAATTATCTTTTGGGCATTTTATGTCAGTATGGAAATTTCTCAAAAGTCAACCCTTAACGAGATATATCGAAAAAACTAGAAACTGTCAATTTTCACATAAAATCGAGCATAACTTTTCTATATTTTACTACAGTGACATTATTGTTATATAATTCGGTAGGTATATGGATGTAGAAAATATAAGGAAGGGGTAATTTTTTTACAAAAACTCACCCTTAGCGAGATATTTTGTAAAAAACAAACTTTCGGCCCTTTTTAGAAAAGTGTTCGTAACTTTTCCAATTACTATTTAAAAATTTTATTTGTTCTGGGTTAAACTGTGTAGATATATAATGGAATTGATTAAATAATCCAAACGTTTCGCCAACTAAATAATTAAATATTATTATCTATGACACGAACATTTTTCAAAACCAAGTGCCAAGTCTTATTAAGGCAAATATTATCAAACTGTCTATTAATATTGTTAGGGTGTTTATAAATTTCAATGGCTTCACGTTGAAGGCGAACATAAAAATTAGAAGTTCTCGATAAAATCTTCATATCATGAAACAGAACATCATGACTAAGATTATTTAACGCATGTTCTGCTATTGCAGATTTTTCAGGTTGATTTAATCTGCAAAAACGCATGTGTTCTTTCCTTCTAGTTAAAAAGCTATGTTTAGTAGTTCCAATATACACCAAACCACAAGAACATAAAATTTTATAAACACCTGAAGCTGTCAATGGATCTAAAGGGTCCTTAGGAGATCTCAAAAACTCAGAAATTTTCTTTGTTGGAATAAAAATTGTCTTTATGTTATTTTTCTCTAATATTCTACCAATTTTATCAGTAACTCCTCCAATATATGGAAGAAAAACCATACCCAAATGTGGTAATTTTTCTCGAAGTTGTTTAGGTTTAGAAGAAAAAACTTTGTTAATTTCCAAAAGAGAATAACCATTGGCTTGAAGAGACATACGAAGGTGTTGTAATTCTTCATCTAAATGTGTAGGATCTGAAACTTTTTTTTGCTCTGTCAAATAATGTCTTGATAACACCAATCTTCTGACAAGGATGGTGATTAGAGAGTTTGTTCAGATATCTATCTGTATGTGTCGACTTACGGTATACGCTAAAAGAAAGATTTATAATGAATCGGTTTTTGAAATAAGTATATCTAAGAATGGTAAACGTCCATTAATTTCACATTCCATAGTGAATTGAATTTAATTTAATTTAACCCACTGAAGAAGGCACCTGTAATTGGTGTCCGAAACGTTTGGATTATTTAATCAATTCCATTATATATCTACACAGTTTAACCCAGAACAAATAAAATTTTTAAATCAAAATGAACAACTGTGGAAGCTTTCATTATTATATTTTCCAATTACGATTGTTAATATTATTTCTTCACGGTTAATAATAGCCAATTACAGTGTATTTCATGAAATCATAGTGATTTTGTACCATATCACCACACTGGTGTGGGAATTTTCAACGTACAAAGTAAGGTTCATTTGCGGAATCTAATTAAAAGGAAACCATCAGCCGAAAGTTTGTTTTTTACAAAATATCTCGCTAAGGGTGAGTTTTTGTAAAAAAATTACCCCTTCCTTATATTTTCTACATCCATATACCTACCGAATTATGTAACAATAATGTCACTGTAGTGAAATATAGAAAAGTTATGCTCGATTTTATGTGAAAATTGACAGTTTCTAGTTTTTTCGATATATCTCGTTAAGGGTTGACTTTTGAGAAATTTTCAAACTGACATAAAATGCCCAAAAGATAATTTTCTATAATATTTATTCACGTGTTTTCCCTCATAAGTTACAAATAAAAAAGATATGAGCGATTTCATACTTAAGGGTTGCTTACTTTCAGAAATATCGAAATAACTTGTTAAGAGTTGCTTTCTGTGAAAACATTATATGCCTATACCTAAAATATTGATCATATTAATATCTACATCTTTTACTTGAATAATTTTTCTGAGAAACGATAAAAAAGAAAGCTATGACCGATTTTGTAATGAAACTGCAAAAATCAGTTTTTTCCACATATCTCGATAAGGGTTGATATTTGTGAAAACTTTATTCTTATATAAAATGTTCTTTATAAGAATTCCTAAAACTTTTATAAATTTAATTTTTTCAAAAAGTTGTAAACAAAAGAGTTATCGTTAGGGGATAGAAAAAACTAAATACGGGGCTCTTTTGAAAACTAAGGGTTGAAAATTGGGGTGCTGGGGGTCAAATCGTTTAGTTTGATCTAATTAATAAGTGTACCTAATTTCACACTTCCCGCACAATTTGACAGACATTTAGATGTACCGCGACGACTGTATGGGGAAAACGGAATTCAAGGTTTATGATTAGTGCCATCTGATAGCAGAAAAGAAATCAAATGAACGTCCAAGTCGATTCTAAAGGAATATCTTACCACCACGTTTCAACAAATAATAATTATTCTGTTACATTATGTTATAGAAAATCTGCTAACCTTATAGTTTTTGGAACCCAGGGCTCTAGTGTATCATCTTTTGACATTTTCGTCTCCAAATTACGTAGTTCTGTCACAACTTCTAATGTATTTCGAGTAAATCCTACATCATGATCCAGCAAAACGTAGTTTTCTACAATAAAGTTTTCAAATATTGCACTTAAATCTTGTCCTTGTACTCTCATAGGATCCCAACAAAATTGTTTTATCCACTTGGATACTTTATCTTGGGCATCAATTAATGCCTCTAAATATTGTTTAGTTCGTTTACATTTTTCTTGAGATTGCAGTGTCATTTCATGTTTTAATGCAATATCAAGATTGAATTCTTGAATGTCTAATCTTTCGTTGTCTGGGCCTTCCAAATTTTTAGTTAATAGTTCTTTAATTTCGTGCTGGATGCTTACAAATTCTAATAATATGTCGTGGCGTTCCGTGGCACATTCTATACGTTCTCGTATTTCCCTATTTATTTTTTCAACTTCAAACCAAGTTTTGCCTTCTAGTTCACCTGCAAGGGAGCGTTACTATCGTGACGCAGAATTGAATTTCATATTACCTGTAGGTGCTAATCCGTACGTTGGTCTAGTGAACATCATTTCAAACCGAGGAGAAGAAAGAATTTCACGTAATTCTTCTTGCTTTGTTGTCTTTATTACAGTATCAGTCAACGAAGTGCAAGTTAGTGTGTTATCTCTTCCTAACGAAATTACGTATTTTGCCTGCGGATCTACGTAAGCTTTTGTCACTCCTCCATAATTCCTGTAATGGGGCATTATGACATCTTTTATTTCTTGAAAGTCTAGAGTTCTAATTATAACTAATCCATCATAGGCACAAGATACCACATGGTGTTGATCAATGTGAAGACTGATCTTCTTCATTTGATGTTGTGTATCAATCGTATTTGTTAGCATTGCCAGGTTGTCCTGAAATTGTAATCATACGGAGTAGAAATAGCAACTCGTCTAATGTATACCTACAGCTCGTTTTGTTGATATTTCATGGATTAACTTCGTAGTAAAAGGAATTGCATAGAACGATCGATCTCGGTTTGGTTTTCTTGTGGCATACAGTTTTGAGTACATTTGAGCGTTCGATTCCAAATCATACACCTTTACATCTGCATCTGGCTTACCTCGAATAATGCAATAACGTGCTATTTTATCTCCAGCTATATATAAGTCAGACGTAACGTAAATAACAAACAAACGTAGACAAGTCCTTGAAGCAATTAATATATAATCACATATTTGCCGCTTTGTTTCCAAAGTGTATATTATACGTATCTTAGTTCCTGGAACTCCCTAACAACATTAATAAGACTAACAGGTGAAATATACTACCTCAAGTATAAAAAACTCCCCAGATATTGTATCGGCAACCACTATCAATTTACTCATCTCGGTGAAATAAATGCTATTTAGCGGATTTTTGGATAAGTTGAATTTAGTCATCGATGTAATGTGGTTTGGATCGTATACCGAAAATAATTCTAATACACCGTTCGAATAACCTACTCCAATGTAAGGATATTCTGGATTTTCCTTAATGGCTAAAGCTTTTTGCGTAAGAATAATTACGTCTTTCTGAAATGAAAGTAAATGAAAAACTACCATAGAAAAAGCGGAAGAATGTTACTATTTTCCCTGTCGAGACCTCCCACGAAGTAATTTCACGATTATGTTGTAACGTTACAAAGTACTCTCCAGTGGGATAAATAAGGCAAACATCATTAATTCTACTTTCATACTGTATAATATACTTAAAACGTTCTTCCGCGTTATTATAATAAAGCATTTCGCCAGTTTCCGACAATCCAACTAATAAATCTTTGTAGTTGGTTATGATTTTCTTTAACGGTTCAGGAGGTGTGAAAGTACTTGTGCATTCCCATAAACCACATTTTTTAAAGTGCTAAAAATATCGACTATAAGATATAATGTAATGCAACGATATTCTTGCGAATGTACCTTTAATATTCCATTTGGTCCACCAACTATTACCCCAGCTTTGTACCACGAAAAGGAGGTAACTGTGTTACCGGACTCGGGCCACTCAATTATCCTTTTCAAGGAATAATCGCATTCTACCTAATATTAATGAACATATTTATTAGACATGTCAAAAAAGTGACTTAGCTTATTACATTGTATACGTTACCATTCATATCTAGAATTAGTAATGCTCCCTCGTAAGTCCATAATGCATCAGAGAAAACGTCACAATGGTCAGGATAAGTTATTCGATACGGTAGTAATGTATACATTTTACCACAACAGTACATTTCCCAAAAGTTAATTTTTTTACTACCAGTTTGTAGTTGTGCAATTAGTATTGGATTATTCAAATTACATCTGCAAGATATGTATGGTTATTAATTGAAATAAATTATTAACAGCGATAGTTGGCGTAGTAAGTAGGTAGGTATTCAAGCCATTTTAGGTATCTGTAAACAATTTCAAAAGAACACAAACCTTCTTAAAGTAATAGAGATAAGGAGGGATAGTTTCAAGGGCGTACGCAAGGTGGGGCAAGGGCCCCCCCCCGGCCGCAAAACGAATTGTACTAAATATAAATATTAAACACGTTTCCAAACAATTTTATTTTTTGCCCCCCCCCCCCCCCCTAGCCAAAAAGCTGCGTACGCCCTTGGATAGTTTCGAGGTGTTTTGCTCCATATACTATTACCACAGTATACGTCATTCGTAGACGTATACTGTGCTATTACCGAGATCTGTAACTCTTAGAACTGAGGAGAAACCAGGGGCAATTTATGCACATGTCAATTCTCACTGGGATAGCCGGCAGAGAGAATTGAAAACTAGCAAATCAAGCAAATATTAAATAAGCAGTGCCATGCCAACCGCCAATTAGCATGATATCACTCGAAAGGCATATTAGTCTTTTAAACATGAACCAATATCTCTACTACACGATTAAATCGTGCGAAGTAGAGCTGTACAGAGTAGTGAGCACAATGGAAAAACAGTCAGATTCAAAAGATTAGACTGGGCAACTGTTTAGGACATAGATAGGGTATTGGATAACACTACTCTCACGAATAGTGTGAAAGCAGAGGAATCTACGGTGCAGTTGTCAAGTGGATAACCTGCATGTTACAGAATTGGATCATGTACACGTGTCAATAGTTAGCCATACCCGAACGGATATTTTTGACGGGCCACGGATTTTTCTTGGAGAAAAGGTAAAACCCGTGGGCTCGGCCTGCTCGTTAGTGGAGCTGAGCGCGTCGTACCTGGCGGACGGGCGGCCGACCACAGGCGAGGCCCGAAGGGCGAGACTGTCACTTGCCCATACATTTACGGACTGTATCGACGTATCTTTCCCGCAGATTTATTTCTAGCTTTCCTTGTCTTCACAAAACACATGCTTGTCGTATCTTGTGGTGATTAGTTAGGTCTTTCGGCAATCCATAATTTTTCCCATTTTGAGCGTTTTTTTAGAAATATAAACCCACATAGCATACACTCCTCCTGCAACTGCCACTTCTTCTTCCTATCGTCCATACCATATATTTTACAATGCCAAGGATCCGCGGATCAGACCCGCCGGTTTTTCAGCGGATCTGACCCGCGGGTTTGGCTCGCCAAGAAATCAGTTCGTGTATGGCTAGCTAATGAGGCATGTCTGTGGTATAGAAGCTCGACACAGCAGGGTAGAAAAGAATAGGATACTCGGATATTATAAATAATCTGCGGAGTTTGAAACCTCTGTATGCGATAGGATGCAGGGAGTGTTTAAATGATTCTTAAAAATTCGATGTTCAGAGCAAATTAAAAATACGTACACTCATAAGAACGGCATTTTACCATACTTCAGAGTATGTCCAAAATACACAACAGTGAAAAGATTCGAGGTAGAATCACGATACACCTACAGACGGTATGATAATTATTTGTCTCAAAGGCGTTCGCTTTGCGCATGACGTCACCAAGTTGATTTCTTTTCACTTTCTGATTGATATTTTGTGTAAATACCTAGCCAAAAAGTAATTACTTTAATAATAAATGTAGTTGCTCAAGCTAAATCTTCACAATTCCCACTTTACGTCCAAAATTTGCATGCTTTATTATACACAAGCGCTTGAGTTTGCATCCCAGATGACGTCAGAAAGTGCGCATCGGCATACCGTCTGTAGGTGTATCGTGGGTAGAATAAAGAAATCGTACTCTGCAAACGTAGGTATAGAACGATATAATCGTACCAATGAGGACAAGTGAGCGAACGGTAAAAGAAGTCAAAAAATGGGAGAAATTTTTGCAATTAAAATATGCGCGCGAACTACATTGAGGAATTCCTCCAGTAAAACACTCTCCATAGTAGCAGCATTAAAAACTTTGGGTGCAGAAGAGGTGAGCTCTAGCGTAGTAATGAACCGGGGTGTTCCGCTATAAAACAAAACGTTAACAACCGAACAGAACAATTAGCATGAAATAACAATTTAGAGAAATAAAATCCATTCTAAAGGAATGACGAGAACACTGGAGTTACACGCCTGATTAAATAATCCTGGCCCTACTCGGGGAATCGAAGAATAACATTTTTTGAAATTCAGTAAAGAAGACATACATCTTCTGACAGGTTTACTAACTTCATAGAATAGGAACAGAAACAGATGTAACATGCAGGGATTATTTGATGAGGATGAGGATGAAACACAAGGTACTCCATAGTCCATATAGGTATTGTGTTACTACACGGTATACCGTACCGTTATCTTTTAGGGAAAGTGTACCTACTACAAAAAGCAGAACTCAGGAAAATCCTAAACCTTTTTAAGGGTATAAATATCTTGAGAACCTTAAAGCTTGGGAGTACAAGGATCTAAAAAGGGCCACATCTGGCAGAAATAATATCTAATAATATTTATAATAATGAGCAAAAGAAAGTGTTAATAATAACGAATTTCATTTACACAGCCAAATTCTCATTGATCTAATTGAGTGCCCGGAGGCATAACTTTTTTGCGGCAAATTTTGTAAGTACTTTAAAAAAATGTTATTTATCAATTTTGATTTTATACCTTAGCAATTGAAATTGCCCAAATATATCTGTTTGAACGGATATTAATTTAGTGCCAACTCTCCAATTCCAAACAATTATGTTAAACGCTGGATCGTCATTTAAGGTTATTAAGAAATCAATTTCTGAAAATGACAACTGTAGGTAATCTTCACTGGATTGTTTATCTGTGTAACATAAGTATATTCAGTTTTATTCGTTCATGAGGAATTGCATGCATTTTTACCTAATTGGCAAATTTCAATAAAATCGGGACATTTTTGTACACGCAAGATGGGATTTCGACATTTCTCAGCAAACGCGAAAATTGGTAGGTTTCTATGCCCCGTAAATATGCAAATACCTTCACCCACATCTTTTTCAGTCGCATGATAAAAAAATTTCTCTTCTGTTAAAATATTTATAAATGCCATGTAACATCCACTTCCTATACATATGAAATTTTTTCCCACAAAAGAGATTTTTTTTATTTTCCCAAACTTTACCCACCTGGAAAAAATGTTTTTAACGCACAAATATATAAATAGTACTTATTTACTCTGTTTTACTTCTTGATAAATTCATCTTAAAACACGACTGTGACTGTCAACAAGGAGAAAGGAAGGTATCGATTTAATAATAATCATGTAGTGATGTAGTCTAGGAAACAGTTGTGATGGATATTATTTTACAATCCTATATAAGTTCTTTTCGGAATTTCAACGGACTTAACCTGCAGGTTCGTAAAACTGCCATGGCATCCGGTTAAGTCGCGTTTGTTATTTGGATAATTCGACGTCCTTAGCGTAACGATAGAAAAATGCAAGTCTTCACCTGTTGCTCTTCAATTCACGGTAACGGTTTTTACATTTACCCCTCACTTATGTACACCGCATGAAACATACAAAACTGAAGAATATTACCCCTGCTGTTTTCCAGAGCTATAATCTAGTCTAGGGTGTGGTTGAATAGGGACCGGGCAGATGACGTCATTAACCTATTTTTTTCCAGCTCTGAGGGCAAAATTTTTTCTATTCGTAATAGCACAGCCTATAATGTTCGCACGTACAGGTTGCGCGCGTTAAGAGAACGTGAGAGTTGCATTCACAATTGTAATTTTAGCCCGCGTAAACTGAAAATACGTGTTTTATGTAGCGTTTTTTGCCCTCAGAGCTGTCAAAGTCAGCTGCTGCCCTGACTCTATTTCGTGGCAATTTAGCAAGTAGTCTTATGCCCTTGATAAATCGTCTTCGATGATTTTATAAAAAGTCTAAAAATGTTATTCCATTTAAATGTTCTTAAAAAATAGTGACAATGAAATATGGGGATTTCGGCTACAGAGGCAACAACCGCAAATTCAATATGATTATTTTCTATCACAGACCTGCTGCAGTTGTAATGGGTTGTTTATACAGTGTGACTCATTTAGAATGGAAACACACATGTAAAATCTGAAGTTATTTACCGATTTTAACCAATTTTTTTTTAAAATGTCAAATAATCAAAAATCTACTTTGGGACAAAATTTTAAATGTTTATTCCAATTTTCAGGGCATACTACGATAACTTTTTCGTACTCGGAATGGAGAATTATTATTAGCGATTTGTTTATAAAAAAAATATCTACGCCACTGGATTCAGAATGCTTCCAAATAGCTATCACCAAAATTTTACAAAAATATATTTATTAATAACAAAGTTATAACAACTTAAAGTTCTAAGCTAACAGTTACAAAACAACACCCTGTATCAATAGATTGCCATGGAAAATATGTTAATAAGTCTTAAATTAAACTATCAGTGGAGAAAAAAATATTTAAAGTAACGTAATATTTAATAAAAGTGACGGAATCGCACAATTGAGTAAATACATAATAAGTAGTCCAGTCATTTTAAACATGAACATTGCAAAAAATCCTATATTAGGTTTGACTTTTTTATGTTGTTAGGTTCAGTCCCAGTAGTAAATACTCAATTTTGCAACTTCGAAAAACTTGTGGAAACTGGGGGGGGCGCCAAAAACCGCGATTTTTTCGGACTTTTTTCAGTTTTAGCCTCGTAGCTCAAAAACTACGAGTTATAGTGCAAAGAATATGATTATCTTTTTTAAACTAGACTAAATTTGCTACAATTTGAGCCTAACCGGAAGTCTGCAAGTATAATAGTTTCCGAGATACAGCTCTTCAAAAATAGGCAATTTTTCCCAAAATCTTTTTTCAACGTATCATCATAATAGAATTATGGTATCATCCATGTATCGAGCCAGATATTACCATAACGACGTGCCCTACGACTCTTGTCACGGAGATAAAAATTGTAGGACATTTTATCACCTTTTATTTAAGCATAGATGCATTCCTGTGGGCCTAACAGTTCTCGAGAAAAAGACGGAAAACCGGAAAACAGTGAAATCCTCCACATATATGTAATAGCATTAGTATGATTAGAAGACATTTTCTGATTATTCTTATTTAGCCTAGCGAACGAACGCTCAAAAAGGGCTTGGAGACAGACTTTTTGATCCTAATGATTTTATTTCTAAGATGTGTTTGGAGGTGTTTGGTGATAATTATACGAAAAGTCCCCGGCCCTACCGTATGAGCTAACTCCGTAGCGTAACAAAATTTGCGGATTTGTTAAGTTTTCCCTTTGTATCTCTTGAATAGGCGATCGTAGCGGGAAATGGCCAATTATAAAATAAAAGCTGCCTTGAGGAAATACTTTTGTTCTTTTCGTCAAACATTAACCCTATCATAAATGTATTTAGAAAAGACTAGAGACCATTAAACATGGTGGCGCATAAGACTGAAATTGTTTGGCTAAGGATGCAGGTAATCTGTATTTAATACTCACATATCAGATTTAGCTCCAAACCTACCACAAAATTAGCTGTTCTCTAGTGCCCTCTATTCCATCTTGAACTCAACGTTTTTTTTAAATAACTATAACATCTAATCTATTTGAGATAAAATATTAAACGGTATACGTATTTTATAGGAAATTTTATGGTCTACAACTTTTATTTCAGTAGTTTTTGCTATAAACCCAATACTTTAGGAGCTAAGACACAAAATTTGCCGAAAAACGTCGTGTAAAAGCGATTTAAAAAAAAATGTCAATTCTTGACAGCGAATATCTCTTCAACGGATAGAGATAGAGAAAAAACGCATAGAAGCAAACTTGTAGAAAATTTAATCAGATTTTTTTATACTTGGCCATTTCCCACTACGATGGCCTGTTCAAGAGATGTTAACGGAAAACCAAACAAATCCGCACATTTTGTTACGCTACTTTTCGTATAATCATCACCAAACACATCCCAGAAATAAAATCATTAGGATCAAAAAGTCTGTCTACAAGCCCTTTTTGAGCGTTCGTTCGCTAGGCTAAATAAGAATAATCAGAAAATGTCTTCTAATCATATTAATGCTATTACATATATGTGGAGTCGTAGCGATTTCATCGTTTTCCGATTTTCCGTCTTTTTCTCGAGAACTGTTAGGCCCACAGGAATGCATCTATGCTTAAATAAAAGGTGATAAAACGTCCTACAATTTTTTCCTCCATGACAATGGTCGTAGGGCACGTCGTTGTGGCAATATCTGGCTCGAATCATGGATGATTTTAGGGAAAATGCCTATATTTGAAGAGCTGTATCTCGGAAACTATTATACTTACAGACTTTCGGTTAGGCTCAAATGGTAGCAAATTTACTCAATTGTGCGATTCCGTCACTTTTATTAAATATTACGTTACTTTAAATATTTTTTTCTCCACTGATAGTTTAAGACTTATTAACATATTTTCCATGGCAATCTATTGATACAGGGTGTTGTTTTGTAACTGTTAGCTTAGAACTTTAAGTTGTTATAACTTTGTTATTAATAAATATATTTTTGTAAAATTTTGGTGATAGCTATTTGGAAGCATTCTGAATCCAGTGGCGTACATATTTTTTTATAAACAAATCGCTAATAATAATTCTCCATTCCGAGTACGAAAAAGTTATCGTAGTATGCCCTGAAAATTGGAATAAACATTTAAAATTTTGTCCCAAAGTAGATTTTTGATTATTTGACATTTTAAAAAAAAATTGGTTAAAATCGGTAAATAACTTCAGATTTTACATGTGTGTTTCCATTCTAAATGAGTTACACTGTACATACTATCAGTTTGCTTAAATTGAACTAACAGCCTCCCGAAAACAATTTTATTTGGCGAAATTTTGTTAAAAGGTCTTTGGACGCAAACTTGTGATGCGACTAAGCAGTTTTGCATACATTTCCCAAGTATAAAAATCATATCAATTCGTTCTTCTTTTGTATAAACCATTATTTTGATTACAAAGGAAAACAACCATAAGCAACAGACAGCCCCGTACCTAAGGGGGGGCAAACGGGGGCGCGTGCCCCGGGTGGCGGTTTCAGGGGGCGCCAAAATCATAAATAGAATATGTTTGAAAAAGAAACTTTATACGCAAAGCGCCTAGCATCCAGTGAACGTTGTTCTATCGATTATTCATTTGATTTTAAAACGCCCAATTGGTTTTTCAACACATCATACGTTGATTTATGAACCTATCCTAAGTCTCTCTTTAAGAGAGCCCTTATTTTTACCATACGACGCTCTAAAGATTCAAGATTATTGATTGATGGTAGTTGATTATGGTCGTATCCTCTAATGGGATACTCCTTATACATATAGAACTTTCTTTGTATTGTTTCTAGAGCTACTTTATGTGATTGATATGTCGGACTCCAGATTAGTGCACAGCATATTCTAGTTTCTAGTGGGCGTGCATTCAGCGTCATCATTTCGAGAAGCAGTTAGCCTATCTGGGGTTGTACAAAAACGTTATTGTTTCCTTGTGGGATCCACCACGCGGTGGAAAATAATCCAAAAGTGTATAAAACAAACTTAAAAGGAAGTAGTCAAATCAGATAGTCGGCTAAACATCAAACTCTGTTCAATAATTTACCGAAAGTTGTCAAGGGTCTGGAATAAATTGAAGAATCCTCTCTAGTCGCAGAATCTAAGTATGAAGCTGGCCATTTACTACATGGGTTGATTGATTTAATCTTCAATTTAACAATTTGGGATAATATTCCTCGAGCGATTAACAGGGTGAACGTTGAAGTACTAAAAGAAGATATTATCATTTCGCGTTCTGTGGCGATAATGCAAGGTCAACCTGTTAAGATCTTGCAAGGAATGAGAGAAAATCCAATAGAACATGAGATCAAAGAAGCTGCATCCCTATCAGAAAAGTTTTTAAATCCAGCCTGTCCTTAAAAACAAACGCATTTCCAAAAAAAAAGGCAACACGACGAAATTTTAACAAAAATTGTAACCAGGATAGAGGGCACATACAGTCTACATGAAAATTTCGCCTTCCTCAGTAACCTCGCGTTTTAAATATGTCGACTGAGGAGGAGTTTACTAAAGGGTTCTTATTCTCCCGGCACAAAATATGCCACGGTCCATTATATTATATTTATGAGTTTTTTTAACAATTTATCTCGAACGTTGGGGAAAGGGGGCGCCAATATCAAGTTTCTGCCCCGGTTCGAAAAAATCGTAGATCCGGGGCTGGCAACAGAAGCCACTAATGACGATTTTTAAAGAAACGTTTTTGCACATACAATAAATTTGTTAAATTCAGTCTGAAATACGAAAATTTGTAAACGGGAAATGTTAGGTATAGGAAAATATAATAATATTTAATATAGGTATGTAGATAATAAAATTTTGCATCTGTAGTTAACAAAATACGGCGTTTTCTATTTAAGTTAACAAAATTATCTTCTTTTAAGTGCGACTTAAAATTCAAGCAATTGGTACACACTTACATGTTCAGATATTAAAATTGTTACTGCATTTTCAAAAGTTAGAGAATATTTCAAAAACTTTAAATATTAAGTGAGCTAAACCTTAACGAAGCTCGCATTTATTTTGTTCGTGGCAACTGAAAATCATATAATATACGGAGCTTCTGATTGAAAAAATATAACTGATACGTTTTTTTCTTTTTGGTACACCATGTACATTATGAAAATAATTTTGAAATGTATCCTTCAATTGTTTTCTATCTACGTAGGTATCTCCAAAATAAAACATTTTTAAAGTCAAGTAAAATCCCGTGTCGAGTAACCTGAATAACCCTGCGTATATTGGCATCCGTTGCTACGCCGCCACTATTTTTGTTACTATAAATCAGTTAATTGTTTAAATCTATAGCAAGAAAAGGTAATGTAATCTCTATGAAGAGAAATTTACCATAATCCAAAAGTAAAACTTAATAATTTTAAATGTAACACGTCAATATTATGATGGGATGCAACATACCTACTCATTTTATCGTAAGTATTACATGTTGTTCTTTTTTTTACAATTATTTAGCCTCTCTTCAACGTTGTGAGCATTTAGAATCGTTAAAAAAGAAAATCGTTGATGCGAATTTCTAAAATGAAATGTATGAAATAGAATTCAAATTCACGTTTCAATAAAAGATTGAAATTTAAGCTTTCTATCAATCTTGTAACTGGGTTAGTGTACACACGGTATATTTTTTAAATTATAAAATGCGTCCACAAACAACTCAGCAGAGACACCCTCGACCGCGCTCGCCCATGATCACATTTTCATGTTTCGGTTTTTTCAGGGCTAAATGTGCTCCTAACATAACATACCTACTTATACAGGGTGATTCACGACTATTCCTTCGGTCTCTTGTGCCTAAAGGGTACAAGATATCAGCTTCATTTTTTGGTGACAGATGTAAATTGATAACGACTATTTTTTAAAAATATTTTCAATCATACAGGATACTTCACAAAATTGTAATATATCAAAGTTAGGTTTTTTTTTAATGCAACCCCCTGTATTTGATTACATTTTTAGATTATACGTTAAAAACTAAGGTAACTTTACGTTCCCTATACCTATCGCATCGCTTACCAATTTTGAGAAAATTGTGATTTTAAGAAAAATATTCAATTTAAACAACCCCTAATAACACGCAAACCACTTACTTTGAGTAACACAAATTTATATCGATTTATCTTGACCTTTAAGGCTTTCATTTGCACTACGTAGGATTTTGATTCTTTGTACAGGGTGTTTAGAAAAAGGATTCATATTTTATATTTTTCAAACATCAAAATCTCACTTAACTTAAATGGAACACCCTGTATGTTTTTATTTTATGTTGAATAACTTTTCATTTTCTATCAAAAACTATGAGTAATAGATATGTCTAAAATCAACGATTAAACAGTTATTAAGATTTTTCTCTAAAATTTGTATGGAAATGGTTTTTGTTTGGATTCTAGTAGGGCATGATTTTTTTTATTGTAGTTGATAATTAGATATGGGATCATAACTTAATTAAAAATGAAATTAATAACAAGAAGTAATCATTTATGGAAAAAATGGTATTCTTCTATGCACAACCGCACTCGATTTTCAAAAGATCTAACGTTTCTCAGGATATCTGGTGTTATAGTAGCAAACGCATCCTTTATTGTAATCTTTATGTCATCAGCAGTGGTAGGTGGAGTGTTATGCACCTCTCCTTCCATTCCATTTATTGAGGAATTGTCTATCTAAATATTTTTGAAAAAAACATAAACACCATTCTTATCACATTCAACTTCACCAGAATTTATATGGACGAGGCTTTCAACGAAGGTTGAATTTTTGTTTATGGAGTCTCGAAAAAGTTGGAGAAGAAGATGAATTATTCTTTAAATATGTTTTATTTACCTACCGACGAATCCACTTTCCACAACATAACGGCTTGGTAAACTGACATAACTTTTATTAGGTACTAAATCGTCACCTGTATCGCACTGTTGACCGCCAAAACCGGTGGAGCCTCTATGTATTTGGGAGAATTTTGATTTTTTGATGGAAACTTGAACGGAGTAAAATGTTTACGGATTTTAGAACAACACTTTTTCGAGTCTTCTTGATGAAGTTTGTTTAGATATTATTATTATTATCATTAAAAATTTAGTTTACAACACTCCACCTACCACTGCTGATGACATGAAGATTGGAATAAAGGATGCGTTTGCCACTATAACACCATAACGTTAGAAGATCTCTTGAAAACGAGTGCGGTTATGCATAGGAAAAAATGGCATTTACTACAGTATTTTTTCCATTGCTTCAATTTCATTTTTAATTAAGTTTTGATCACATATCTAATTATCAACTACAATAAAAAAAATCATGGCCTACTAGATCCAAACAAAAAGCATTTCCATACAAATTTTAGAGAAAAATCTTAATAACTTTTTAAACGTTGATTTTAGACATATCTATTACTCATAGTTTTTGATAGAAAATGAAAAGTTATTCAACATAAAATAAAAACATACAGGGTGTTCCATTTAAGTTAAGTGAGTTTTTGATGTTTGAAAAATATAAAATATGAATCCTTTTCTAAACACCCTGTACAAAGAATCGAAATCCTACGTAGTACAAATGAAAGCCTTAAATGTCAAGGTAAATCGATATAAATTTGTGTTACTGAAAGTAAGTGGTTTCCGTGTTATTAGGGGTTGTTTAAATTGAATATTTTCCTTAAAATCACAATTTTCTCAAAATTCGATAGGTATAGGGAACGTTTAATAAAGTTACCTTAGTTTTTAACGCATAATCTAAAAATGTAATAAAATACAGGGGGTTGCATTTAAAAAAACCTAACTTTGATATATTACAATTTTGTGAAGCAGCCTGTATAATTGAAAATAATTTTGAAAAACAGTCGTTATCAATTTACATATGTCACCAAAAAATGAAGCTGATATCTTGTACCCTTTAGGCACAAGAGACCGAGGGAATAGTCGTGAATCACCCTGTATAACAAGCGAATTTTACGAGGGTGAACTCAAAAGTAAGGTCTCCAAGGCGCTGAAGCCGCGATGATACGTATAAGACAAATTCCGGCAACACTGCAAACTCAAATTCAACATTTAATTCTTCATTTTCTTTCTTACAGTACAATTTTGATCGGAAAGAATATACCATTCAGGTAGTATTTTTAGTTTTGAAAATTTTTGTACTCTTATGATTTGGCCCTAAAACAATTAGGGGAGCAGGAAATTGCATAGACAAGATTTTACATGTAAAATGCTATTACCGAGCGGCCGGATCAGCACCCGGTATACAGTGAAATAAAACTTAAAACCAAATGTTACTTATTACTTTTGCAGTAATTAATTCTCTATGGTTAATTAACTGTCAAAGCTTGAATAAATAAATTTCACTTTGTGTTAAAACATTAATGTTGAAGGTTTTTCTTTAAAAGGAATTGAAGATATTACTCAAATAGCAAGTCCACTACCTACGTTACAAGTTTGGCATAAATGTACATGTAAAATCAAACGATATTGTGGTTCGATGAATATAATGAAAGAGATTTCTAACCCCGATCATGAAAAAAAATATCCAGTTTAAGTGACAACAAATATAACATTTAACATTTGAATACTTGATGTAATTATCCATACACTGATAAATAGAGTTATTAGTAACTTAACGTCAACTTCAATACTAATTTTTGCGAGTATCTAACTATTAACTGCATGGAATTGAAATTTACAAAGTTGCAGTCGTTCGAGATGGAGCTCCCGATCGCCTTTACCGCCAAATGCGAACTTCGCGTAGTTATTCGATTCTTAAACGCTAAACGGGTTCAATCTATCGATATTCATCGACAATTGACGGAAGTGTACCTGTGTACGGCGATAAGTGTATGGACGTTAAAAACGATCGGAAGTGGTGTAGGGAGTTTGCCGGCGGTCGCACGGAAATTCACAGCAGCTTGGATGGACTGTCGCTCCCCACCCCCCTTATACTCGTAGTTCTGATCTGGCTCCTAGCGATTACCATTTGTTTCCCAACTTGAAGGAGCACTTGGGTGGACAACGATTCAGCAGTGACGAAGAAGTTAAAGAAGAGGTTGAACGCTATCTCAACAGCTTGGCGGCGGACTCGTTCGGCACGGGGATACAAAAGTTGACCCAGCGTCTTCAAAAATGTGTGGGTGTAAATGGAGATTATCTTGAAAAATAGATCAATGTATGAGCTTTAAAATGATGTATTTACTTTTAAAATGCAACGATTTTTTCTATTTTTAAAAAATCAGGAGACCTTACTTTTGGGTTCGCTCTCGTATAAAAATGAAAGCAAGTCTTCAAAAAGTAGGTAGGAAATTCATTAAAAAATCCTGTATTTCCCTCTAAAGATATTTTATAAATTCAGATTCCTGCAATGTATAACCACAGTATAGTTCGTAGGTATATATGCTGTGGTATAACTATGGTACGAGTATAACAGAATTAACATTTATTTATGCATTTTGTAAAATAAAAGGAAAATCTTATTTTTACATTTTTTTTAAGAAGAGGATTTGTGTGGATCCCTAAAACAGAGCCCCATGCCTGGGGCCCAGAAATTTGTCTCATTTGTCAATGACGCCTATGCCATGATACGGTTCCTGTGCGGCGCGGCGGCGTGTCATACCGAAGGTTTGTTTCGTGTACGCTACGTGACCACTCGTCACAAACATAATCACGCGTTGTGACTTTAATTGTTGCCACCGATCACCGCAATAAAAGTCGATTTAGCGTTTTGGCAGGGGGCGACGTTGACACGAACCGAATGAAGGGCCTGCATATGTTCGGCTCTAATTGGTGAAATAGGCAAAACTATTTCATCGTTACCTACCCATAATTTATCATAATTATGTTGACAGTAAGTAATTAAAAATTATTTTGTTTCTAAGTAAGGTAAATGGTGTTAGCAATACTACAGATGTACAATACATGTGGCAATAGTGTCTACATTTATCTCTACTTAGAGAGGAAAATGCAACTTCTTCACATTGTGTTGAAGTTCCATTACAATTTTATTATATGCGAGTCTTTGCCTTTTTGGGAATAATTGGGTTAGTTCATAAAAATAAATTTCAAAATAAACATAAGATTCTGCTTTTGAATCGTGTTTGTAAACTATTGCAGTTCAAAAAAGTTAAATAAAACGTACCATTTCCGAGAAAAAAAGAATTGAAGTGTTCAAACATGAGCGTTCGCGCTAAATCAGTTTTAAACAGATAGTGACGTCACGTACTGGGAAACGCCCACTGTCAGTCGGCTATCGTTGCGTTTTTGAAACTGATTCTTACGATGGTGGATGCAGGTTATTTGAAAGCTATGTCGGATAATCTTCCTCGAGTAGATGTTTTTATGTTGGCCGAGTTCTTAAAGAAGGATGATCGATTTAATACTGCAGAAATTCGTGGAGCAAAAGCTTGAATAAAACCTAACAATGTGAAATTCGTTTGCTTGACAGACTCTTACTAGTAGTAATTACGAGAGCTCGAGTATGACTCATCTAAGTAAGCAACAAGAATTAACCAATAACATTTATCTATCTCTGTTACACTTTGAAGAATTGTATTTATAGAAAAGAAACAACAAATAATAAATATGTCTACCCATGCTTTCAATGGAACGTGTGTCCGTTTTAAAACCATCTATGTATTTACTATCATCAGCTGTTCAAAACGTCACCTAAAATTTGCGCATTGTTTTTTTTCGTCTTTATTCTGATATATTATTAACAGTAGATATTATATTTATAAAAACAGTTCCTATTACCTATATTAGTTAGTGATTTAAGATGTCGCTTTAGTAAATAATTAAAAGTAGTGTTAATATACAGATTAAAGTTTTGTTTTATTTTTATACGTAAGTACCTAACTGAATTTATAAAAGGGAATTTCCTTAAAATTTGAAATCTCGTTCTAGTAGCTTTTTTAGATAAAACTAGCTTTTATTTCATTAGTTAGGCATAAGAAATCAAAATCAGACATACAGAACCCAGACTCAAAATTCGTGTTGACTTGTACTATTGATGTGACGTATATTTTATGAAGTAAAACTAAAACACTTTTATTTTGTATCGTAATAATAAAATTATGCAACGTTTATTTTGTGTCTTCTCTTCGTCAGTCGTTTTCAAATTACTCCCATTTTGTTCGAACCTACGTGTTTCGTACATTATAGTAAAGACTTTTAGGTGTAGCAAACTCGAACACAAAACATAACCTGAACCTCAAATTTTGCACTATGTTAAGAATGAATGTCATAAATGTCATGATTAATATTATAGGTTATGTTATTTTATTAAAAAGAACTATGCGACATACGTTTCCTATTATTTCATTCATATGCTTTTAAGCGATGAGTCATACTCGAGCTCTCGTGATTACTACTATACGCAGATATTTTGCATATTGCATTACTTTACTCGTTTACCACGTCTCATGTATATTTATTTTTGTCAATTACTTAAACATTTAGGTTTGCTTAGTAAGTAACTACATCTTACATCAAAGTGATCCTCGCAGCAGTAGAAATCCGAAGAAGTTATTTTAGAATAATCTCTTCTAGCTGCTTTGAACCACATTTTTCGAATTTTTACGTCTCGAGGCATTGTCAAAAATGTCTTTTCAGGTGTTGTAAAAGTCGTATTAGTGCACATAGGCACAAAACACCACTTGTAACACCTTTTCGACGGCTCCATGATCGCCAAACAATCATTCGTAAATACCAGTTTAGCTGAAACACCAGTATATGACGTCATGCCGTAGTCGGCACCTGTCGCTGAGTTGTCGTGCAGTTTCGACGCTTCGCGATTTAAAATTTGAAAAAAAGCTATTTAAATTATTCTAACGCCGCTTATTTTTGCAATATCGAAGACATCTGACATCTTTGCATTTATTAAGCGTATAAAAAAATTATGTGAATTAACCCAATTGTTCAAAAATGTACCTACTTGTTCATTCAGTCGTTTTCGTATTTATCCGTTATAATAGCTCGTTTCACTTAAAAAAAATCCGGGGGAAAATCGTGTAACTGTCCACTGTTAATCACCAATTGATTGACCTTCTCTATATCTCTATGCTAGGAATAAAGATGGATATAGAGTTCGTAACCACATTAAATGCTTGTATCCGCCCTCTAGACTGCCAGATTAAGCAAAGTGTATTAGTATGTGTGCGAGCGAGGCTTACAACTTGAATGGTCGACTTTAAACTGCGTTGTAGCGATCAGTGCCTTGCGGAATTCACAAAACACACTTTTCCATAAGCAGCGTCACATGACCAGACAGTAGAGGTTTTCTTTTATAGGTGGCTTTATCCTCATATGTAGGTAAAATCTAAAAATGATTTGGCAAGGAAGTCAAACTTTCTGCATTTATATATCTATCTGTTATTTTTGCGGTTTGAGGTTGGAGTTCAAGTATGACGATTTGCATCAATTACTAGATACTAGGAAAATACATTTCAAAGTATAAAGGATTGACCTGTTGAACGTTCGTCAATCGCGAGCTTACAGTTTTATTTCCTACCCAAGAAGACGCCTTTCAACTATAAAAGAAACCTTTGCAGTAGTTGCCTCTCTGGGAAGAACTTAACAGAAAGACAATAAGAAACAGACAGCAACATTAAAATGAGTATTACTATTTACAATTTGAGAAGATCAGTAATTTTATTTAGATATTATTAGGTGACTGCATGCATAATTTTAACTATTATTTGTAAATACGTCAGGTGCATAACCATATGTTATTGGTTCATTTACTTCAAGTTTCTCCTTACTATCCAAGGATTGCGAATCAGATTTTCTATTCTTTACAGGTTTGATCATTCCTTTAAAAGAAAAATAGAACTTAATTTCATCTTTAAATTCTTCCATGCAAGACTGTCGATCTCTTCCATATTTTTTCAAAGTATGAAGCGCAAGCTCAGTAAAAACTAGGAAAAATGATAAAATTGTTCCACCGGTAGACACCCAAAAAATACCACCGACATGCTTTAAATTTAGAGGCGGAGCGCCAGGTATTTCGTCAGCTTCCTAATAAGAATTCTTCAAATAAGTGTGTTGGTAATTATTATTTTCGCATACCTCACATTCCGGTTTCTTTCTTTTTTCAAGCCACCACTTCCTTTGCAATTCATCTATCTTTCCTGTTTCTTTTAATTTCAAAACAGCAGCACTCAAACGACCTCTATATGTAGAATCTAATAACTTAATATTCTAAACAGAAATATCATTTCATGTATTTAATTATATAACCTTGACGCATAGCAATTGCGTAATTCTTTTCATCTAGCTTACTTCCAACGGAAGCTAAATTACAACTTCCTGATATAGCGTAACTGATTGATGTAGATTCCATAAAAAAAGCATATTTTCCTTTTTCTACTCTCGCTTCCCCGTCCTCGTTTTCTTTCACCATGACATCAGAATGACTATCCATATAATTACCAATTTCTTTATACAAATCATTGTCGGAACCCTTAAGAATATACATTATTCTATTCCTAATTTTGGTGAAATTATACCTTGAAAAACGCATAGGTTGCGCCACCTTTCTTCGCACCGTAGCTTATGCCTAATTTTTCTGAACGTTTGACCAATTCTTCAACGTTAGAAAATGGCAATTCCTTCACTTCGTTTGTGAGAAAAGCTGCTAAATTCGCAGTATATGATGAAACCATGATTAAAGTAAAGAACCACCAGAATCCTGTCAACAGTCTAGTTGATAGACCCCTAAAATTAAAGTGCTTTCATATTATGTATGTGGTTATGAAGCATAGTTACGTAGGTGCAATGTCTGCTCCTTGTTGCATAAGACCTCCAAGTGTGAACCACAACGAATTTCTTAAACTAAACTGATTTATTAGATATTCCGGTTCTTCGACACATGGGTATGGATTACTCCACTCAGACTGGCATAGACGTGCCATTACAAATAAGGCGAGAGATACACCGAAATACGCTCCGCCTAAAAGCAGCCATACTTCCACGGCAAACGGAGAGGCAAATGTGAAAAAACTTGGAGGTGCAGATGTCGGCTGTGCATACAAAATTTGTATTCCTAAAACGCAAAGACAACCTTTTTAAGGACCTCTGGAGATGTACAAACCTAAATCCATAAACGGGCTTGTGAAATCTACTGCAGATTGCCTTTTTCTGTTAACTGTTAAATCGGTTATAGCCAAATCAGCAACCTGGAATCAAACAACTGCAGTACTAAACAATAACACTTTCTATCTTACCCCGTCGATGACATCTCCTATTAAACCGGTCCATCTACCAGTTGCGTTATTAATGTCCCCATTTTGTTTATCCAGTCTGACAATGAATGTGAAATTAAAGCCTTCGAGGTTTGCCAGTTCTGCTATTAAGTCAATTCCAAATCCTTCAAATCTATCATTGCCATCTAATTTCACTTTACTTTCTTTTAACATTGCATATGGTGGTGTCTGTAAGGATGTAAATAGGTGCAATATTTAAAAAAATCCGTAACAATCTTAATGGGCGTATTAATCGACAAAGGAAAATGATGAAAACAATTTTGTAAGAGTACTACTGTTTTTGTCATTCCTCTTTGTTGTTAGGGGTAGTAAATAAGAGAAGGTGTAGAAACTAAATCAAATATACACTGTGTCCAAGATAAGGAGGGCCACTATGGGGATTTCGGAAACAGTAAGAGATAGAGTTTCGGTTAAATGGGAGAAAAGTTGGGCAATTTTGAGTTTAGTAAAATGAAATTTTTAAACTGACGAAATTCCGAACCGTTCCGAAGTTATGCGACAAAAGGCGAATTTTCAGGATTTCGTTTTTGACCAATTGTTGCTTTGTCGTTGATGTTAACTAAAAAGTAAAAGAACCTTCTACAGGTACTTTTTAACGTTCTTTAACATGGCGTACAGCAAATTGGAATCCGACGTTTCGTTTTCGAGTAACCATCATCAACTTTATTTTTTTAAATACGGTCCTGATTTTTTTATGTATAATATTAGAAGAGCTTTTTATAGTGCATTCAAGCATGTATCACACTTTATGGTTTAATTTCGATTTTATACTTACTTTACGATTAGCGGAAAAAATCCTAAGTACGAACCTGTATCCCTTCTCAGTACCATGCAAACTGAATTTTATGTATAAATGGACTTTTGCTAACTGTGTTTTACTCATCAAATTAATGAAATGATACAGAATTTTCAATTTTGAACACAAATTTTATAACCAAGTACATAATTACAAACAATCAACAACACGTCATAAATCAACAGAAAACATTTGATGAAACGAAAATTTAAACATGACACATACCAATAATTAAAAAAAAATTATAATAAATGCTCGAAAAGCCCCCCTTGGTTCTCCAATCGTAAATAGCATCTTCTAACTGTAGAATCCAAAACATTCTTTAACATTGCAGTTGTTACAGTTTGGAATGCGTTAAGTACAAACCTTCGGAGTTCTTCTTCTATTCCAAAGATATCTTTGTAAACATAATTTCTTATGTACCCCAAAGGAAAAAAATCCAGCGGGGTTATTTCGGAAGAACAAGCTGGCCAGGGTGTTTCAGAATTGGTGCTTAAAAACTCTTTCGGCAAACGTATTTGAAAGGTAATCCTTAACCACCTGTGAATTGTGCGCAAGTGCACCATCCTGCTGAAACCAACAATTGCGTACTACGGCTTAGGGTAAAATATCCAGAGCATCTTCCAAAGTAGAATCTAGTAAATTTAAGTACAATAGTAAAATAAGTATGAAATCGCAATTAAACCATAAAGTGTGATACATGCTTGAATGCACAATAAAAAGCTCTTCTAATATTATGCATAAAAAAATCAGGACCGTATTTAAAAAAAAAAAGTTGATGATGGTTACTCGAAAACGAAACGTCGGATTCCAATTTGCTGTACGCCATGTTAAAGAACGTTAAAAAGTACCTGTATAAGGTTCTTTTACTTTTTAGTTAACATCAACGACAAAGCAACAATTGGTCAAAAACGAAATCCTGAAAATTCGCCTTTTGTCGCATAACTTCGGAACGGTTCGGAATTTCGTCAGTTTAAAAATTTCATTTTACTAAACTCAAAATTGCCCAACTTTTCTCCCATTTAACCGAAACTCTATCTCTTACCGTTTCCGAAATCCCCATAGTGGCCCTCCTTATCTTGGACACAGTGTAGAATCTAGGGGTGTTTATGACGAGACGATATTTAATATACAGGTATGGAAAAATATTTTCGGTGGATTGACTTATAATAAGTAAAACAAAGACAGTGCAATGAATTCACTAGTGCTAAGTGAGATAGAATACACAACAAACTAAAAGCGCTGATGCCATACATGCGTCTATTGAGTAGGCTGGTATTATTAACACATTTAATTGCTACTGTCAAATGGCAACATCGGTAACGTTATGTCTCTCTCACATTCATATAATGCTTATTGGGTCTCTTTCTAGCTCATTATAAGTCAATCCACCGATAATATTTTTCCATACCTGTATAAGTAACAGAAGTAATAAGTGTAAAAAAATTTGAGCACTTGTTAGGAACTGTATACGGAAAAAAACGCACCATTTTTAAAAATAAAGTGATACATTTTCAAAAACGTAGCTTTTTGTGTGTACCTACAGTTCCGATAGGTAAGATTGATACGGATTTTGGATGTGGCAAATTGAATGGTGCCGTCAACAATAGCGTATATGAAACATCATTTACCTACGCCTTTGTGGCAGTTTTAGTTACAATTCTCCAGTTTGTGAACATATTTATAAATGTTCTGAATATACACATGAAATACTTTGAATAGTAATAAAACTTTATAATAAATTTTAACGCTTTCAAGAAGAATCAAATTTACATGTGCAACACGACGTAAAAATCATATAATTACGTTCCGAAGCATTATACACAGTGAACTGTATAATATTATAGAGTTCACTGATTATACATGTAAAGAAAGGATACTTCCTTTAATTTGAATTTGCTTCGCGCGTCTAATAGATGTGCATAACCTGATAAACAAAGTAAACAAATGAAATAGAGTCATTCAATGAATAAATAGTGTCAGGAAGAAGCATATAGCAGACGGCTGTATATGTCAATGCGAGACGGAAATGCGGCCATGAAAGGCCAAGTTTGACTCACTTTGTTTATGTTATGTTGATGGTCGTTGCGTACGTGTATACTTAGTTTTTGTTTAAATTTACATTTTAACGATAAATTAGTGGTGATTTTTATTCTATTAGTGTGGAAATCACAATTCATGATTTCATATGGAAGTAGTTCAGATCATTTAATTTATGTAGAATTCATGATTCGTTAACACATAATTTGAGGTTAAAACATAGGCGTCTGTGTTGTTTCTAAGGGCTTAAAATTTTTTTCGCACGTTGATATAGTGTGTTTTATTGCTATAAATTACCTTTAAATAACCGTTTGTAGCCAAACAAGTAAAAAAAAAACAAAACTTAGTACTATACGAATGTATAAAAGTAGAAATCTATATTTTATTATTATTTTTCAAGTAAGTATCTTTTTGCGACAGCACACCACTGTGAAACAGGAAACAATCATCTGCCATATGCACAGGCCATCGCGGTCGCACGATAATATTGCAAATGCTTCTTCCTGACACTATTTATTCATTGGTGTCATTAGTGAAGTGTAATATAATAGTAAACTTGAATTGTCGTTTCTTTGTTTACAGAGAAACACATTTTGGTTTAATTTAACCTATACAAATAATTGTCTTATACAAATATAAATAAATAAATGACAGAAGTTCGAGATGTTGGAGAGTGTGATCTATTTTTTTAAAATTATTTATTAATTACTTTGAGTTACAAACTTATACACTACATGCTGCGATTTTCTTCTAATTAAGTCGTAGTAATAAAGTCATTTAATTTACTATGAACTTTTTAAGCGTTGCTTGCTTCATTTTTACTTTTCCGTGCATATACACACGTACCTACGTGTATACAGGATGTTTTTTTGGGAGCTTTAGTTAGACGTTTCCGCAAAAGTTTTATAGGTAGATTTTTGAACATTTGTACTTAGAGGTTACTCTGAAAGCCGAATTGATGTAAAATATTTTCAAAATGGCAGCACTTGGGGTAACACCGGAAGTAGCTAATAACTTCGTTATTTTAAATGACAACCCCTATTTTTTTATTGTATTTTTGGATTCTACGTGAAATTTCAGTTCTTTTGATACCCATATATCAATATCTACAAGGTGTGGTTTTTAAGTTATTTTCACTAATTTAAAAAAAATCGCGAATGCAGACGGTACTTGAAAACTATTGTAGCTATGGCAACCGAGCTTTCACCAGCGTATAGAGGAATAATAGGGCTTTCTTTTGGTGTACTTACAAAAAGTTAAGTTGCGTACGACCTTACCTATGGGGTTTCAAATTTAGGAAAATTCAAAGACCAAAAACTCAGTTTTTTTAAATGAAATGTCCATTTTCTTAGTATTGGATTTGATAGAGAATCAAAATGGGCATATTTTGGTATTACATGTTCCTATCTCTATCTATAATAGTTTCTGACTTATTCCTATTTCATCCCATTGATACCATTTTTTTCGGATTTTTTTTAAATTTTTCCGCTGTTAGCTCTTATATTTTTACCTTCATATGACAAATATATTGTATTTAATGTCATTTAGCTGTTCTCTGTTTTTTCCAAACGTTAGAATAAATGCCTCCGTGAGCGCAATTTTTTATCACTTAATGGCCTTCATATACCTACTAGCGATGTACATATAGTCCTTGATCAACTTGAGTACTTGATCCCTTTCGGAGAGTTAAGTGAGCTTCTCCTTAAATTAGGTAAAGTACTGTTCTTTTGTATCTCAGTGTCAAAGAACACTGCATCAGGTTTCACAGCCATTGCGTATGAAAACGTATTACCTACATAATCAACATTTTCAACGATTTCAGACGATCACTGCATTTCAAGTCTTGACGACGCCATTCAGCATTCTATGTGCCAAATATGTAATGAAGAAAATGATATTTTGAACTGTAAAGGGTTAAAATCCAATTAAATTTAATGGTGTAATAATAACTGTGCGAAGTGATTTGTCGTACCTATTTAAGAAAAGTAAGAGACTAATACCACGTGTATTTTGTGGGGATAATAGGTACTAACTAGATCTTGGGGTTGGTATAAGCTATTTTATTGGTACGAAAATAACACACAACCTCCCCTTAATAAATTGTATTTTATGATGGATGATGATGAAACTTATACGATTTTCATCATGGCAACATGTTTCGGGATAACATATCCCATTATCAAGCCAAATAGTTATACATCAAAGTTATAAAATATTGTTTCTAAAAACATAATTGTTAGTTTATCCTAATTAGCATAAGAAGCTCACCTTAAGGGATCCACAGTTAATACATCACAAATTTAAATTTATTGCAAAATCGCAGGTTATGTTATTATATAAAAAAATTGCGTCACTTAACAAGTATACATTTAATAAAATTTTAAAAGGCTCCACCAACGGGAAACCTGAATTAGCCAGAAGGGCGATGGATGATGGGGGATGGGGATGAGTAAAATTATGGTAACATTAAGGTGACGGCAAGTGAAGATGTGACAGAATGGCGAAAAATGACAGCTGAGATAACATCGATGACACCAACGGCGGGCAGGGGCAAAGTTAAAAACACCAAAAACGGTATTAAGTACAAAGTGAACAAATAAGAGTGTGCTGGAAATCTACGACCTCATTCAGCAAGCCAGGGTTGTCCTTCTTGCGGGTAATTTCGAACATTTCTAAGGTGTTAAGCAAATGACCTTTCTTACAATTATGAAGTATTTGGACGTTCGTATTAGGGTCAAAATCATGACCGGTTTTTAAAATGTGTTCAGCGAAGGCCGATTTTTTATCAAAATTGTTATTTTTAATTGACTTGACATGTTCTTTTATCCGAGAGGAAAACGATCTCCCTGTCTGTCCTATGTACATGGAAGGGCATGAGTGGCAATTGAGTTGGTATATCCCGGAGGATTCCAATTTATTGGACCTGTCTTTATTTTTGACTAAAGAGGAACGTAGAGTAAATTTATTGGAGAATGAGATATGGATCCTGTGGTGTTTGAAAATCTGTTGGATGGGACATGAGATGTTGGGATAAAACGTTAGTGATCTGTAGATTCGGTTAGGGTTGTGTGAGGGTATAGGGGATAGGAGGGTAGGGTTAATGGAATGTTTGATTCTTCTTGACAATTTCTCCACCAGAGCAATGGGATAACCGTTATTCACGGCCATTTGTTTTATGATGTTAAGTTCTTCAATGAAGTGTGAAGCAAGCATGGGGATATTATGTAATCTATATAAAAGGGAGTGGAGGCCAGCCATCTTGTGGGTGATGGGGTGGACCGAATCGTAAGGGATCATATTGTCCGTCGTTGTAGGTTTTCTGTAAATACTGAAAGTGATCTTCTGAGGGCTCTTGTGTAAAAGCAGGTCTAGAAAGGGAAGGGTGTCGTTACTTTCTTTTTCGATGGTGAATTGGACATTGGGGTGGATACCGTTGAGTTCATTGAGGAAATTGTTGACACCGCTGTCGTCGGCAGAGTGGATACAAATAACGTCGTCCACGTACCTACCCCAAAAGATCACATGGTCCGTATAAAATTTACTGGTGGCAATGTGCTTCGATTCGAGGTTGTTCATGAAGATTTCAGCCAAGAGAGGTGAAAGATTAGAGCCCATAGCTAGGCCATCAATTTGGGTATAACACTGGTTGTTAAATTTAAAAAAATTTTGGTGTATGCAAAGTTTAAGGAGGGTAATGATACAAAGTGTATTGGTCATCAGAAAGATGAGTGGAGCTAAGGTGTTCAGAGACCAGTTGAATACATTCATTGGAGGGTATGCTAGGGAACAAATTTTTAACATCAAAGGACACCATGGAAAAGGAAGGTGGGAGTGCGATGGAAGAAATCTTGGAAGTTAAATTGAGAGAATTTTTAATAGAGAAACTACGTGCAAAGGTGATATGTTGTTTAAGGATGGAGTTCAGCCAGGATGTGATCTTGGAGACCGGGGTGTCTGTGAAGCAGACAACCGGACGGATCGGGATATCAGGTTTATGTATCTTCGGGAGACCATAGAGCAGAGGACAGACAGGGTTCATGTTGAGAAGGGCTTTGTAGTTGATATTAAAGGTAGATAAATTATGTCTCTGATTGTAGACCATATTACGAACGGTTCTAGTAAAATTAGTTGTTGGGTTATGTTTCAAGGTGGAGAACCCCGGTCCGCTAATGAAGTCGAGGACTTTAGTAATGTAGTCACACTTATTTAAAATGACCAAACAATTGCCCTTGTCCGCCTTAGTGCACATTAAGGACGAGTTATGACTGCTAAATAATCTCTCCAACTTTTTAACTTTGTTGTGATTGGAATCTTTTTGTTTTTGGGGGGATTTAGGGTGGTTACGTTTGTAAGTTTGAATAGTTTTAAGCTGGATTTATAGTGTCGGTATCGGTATGCAATAAGAAATAAGAAATAAGCGGTAAGGAAATGAACTTATGGATAACCTGTATATCATTTATAGTAGAAATAAGAAATAAGCAATATGCAATAAGAAATAAGGAATTGGTTCAATTTTATTTCTTACCGTTACCGTTACCGAATCGGCAACAGTCGTATACGATGTGAGCTTACGAGTTAAGAAAAGACAGATGACATCAATATAAATCAGGTGTTAAAGAAATATTTGAGTGAAATATATCTCTTATTCAAGAATCGATGGGAAAATATTATGTCAAGTTGATTTTAATTTTACAATCGTACATTAGGTAACCTAAGAATCGTACCATAAACACAGTAATAATTTAAATTAAACCCGCAATGCGCATGCCTACTCTGTTACCGTTAAAGAACTATAAATGCGTTTTTATTTCTTATTGCTTATTGCTTATTTCTTATTTCTTATTGCATACCGATACCGACACTATAAATGCAGCTTTAATGATTTCAGCTTTCATAAGGTTCGTGTCAGGGACTTCGATAGATGCTATTATTTCATCTATCGAAGTCCCTGACACGAACCTTATGAAAGCTGAAATCATTAAAACTATTCAAACTTACAAACGTAACCACCCTAAATCCCCCCAAAAACAAAAAGATTCCAATCACAACAAAGTTAAAAAGTTGGAGAGATTATTTAGCAGTCATAACTCGTCCTTAATGTGCACTAAGGCGGACAAGGGCAATTGTTTGGTCATTTTAAATAAGTGTGACTACATTACTAAAGTCCTCGACTTCATTAGCGGACCGGGGTTCTCCACCTTGAAACATAACCCTACAACTAATTTTACTAGAACCGTTCGTAATATGGTCTACAATCAGAGACATAATTTATCTACCTTTAATATCAACTACAAAGCCCTTCTCAACATGAACCCTGTCTGTCCTCTGCTCTATGGTCTCCCGAAGATACATAAACCTGATATCCCGATCCGTCCGGTTGTCTGCTTCACAGACACCCCGGTCTCCAAGATCACATCCTGGCTGAACTCCATCCTTAAACAACATATCACCTTTGCACGTAGTTTCTCTATTAAAAATTCTCTCAATTTAACTTCCAAGATTTCTTCCATCGCACTCCCACCTTCCTTTTCCATGGTGTCCTTTGATGTTAAAAATTTGTTCCCTAGCATACCCTCCAATGAATGTATTCAACTGGTCTCTGAACACCTTAGCTCCACTCATCTTTCTGATGACCAATACACTTGTATCATTACCCTCCTTAAACTTTGCATACACCAAAATTTTTTTAAATTTAACAACCAGTGTTATACCCAAATTGATGGCCTAGCTATGGGCTCTAATCTTTCACCTCTCTTGGCTGAAATCTTCATGAACAACCTCGAATCGAAGCACATTGCCACCAGTAAATTTTATACGGACCATGTGATCTTTTGGGGTAGGTACGTGGACGACGTTATTTGTATCCACTCTGCCGACGACAGCGGTGTCAACAATTTCCTCAATGAACTCAACGGTATCCACCCCAATGTCCAATTCACCATCGAAAAAGAAAGTAACGACACCCTTCCCTTTCTAGACCTGCTTTTACACAAGAGCCCTCAGAAGATCACTTTCAGTATTTACAGAAAACCTACAACGACGGACAATATGATCCCTTACGATTCGGTCCACCCCATCACCCACAAGATGGCTGGCCTCCACTCCCTTTTATATAGATTACATAATATCCCCATGCTTGCTTCACACTTCATTGAAGAACTTAACATCATAAAACAAATGGCCGTGAATAACGGTTATCCCATTGCTCTGGTGGAGAAATTGTCAAGAAGAATCAAACATTCCATTAACCCTACCCTCCTATCCCCTATACCCTCACACAACCCTAACCGAATCTACAGATCACTAACGTTTTATCCCAACATCTCATATCCCATCCAACAGATTTTCAAACACCACAGGATCCATATCTCATTCTCCAATAAATTTACTCTACGTTCCTCTTTAGTCAAAAATAAAGACAGGTCCAATAAATTGGAATCCTCCGGGATATACCAACTCAATTGCCACTCATGCCCTTCCATGTACATAGGACAGACAGGGAGATCGTTTTCCTCTCGGATAAAAGAACATGTCAAGTCAATTAAAAATAACAATTTTGATAAAAAATCGGCCTTCGCTGAACACATTTTAAAAACCGGTCATGATTTTGACCCTAATACGAACGTCCAAATACTTCATAATTGTAAGAAAGGTCATTTGCTTAACACCTTAGAAATGTTCGAAATTACCCGCAAGAAGGACAACCCTGGCTTGCTGAATGAGGTCGTAGATTTCCAGCACACTCTTATTTGTTCACTTTGTACTTAATACCGTTTTTGGTGTTTTTAACTTTGCCCCTGCCCGCCGTTGGTGTCATCGATGTTATCTCAGCTGTCATTTTTCGCCATTCTGTCACATCTTCACTTGCCGTCACCTTAATGTTACCATAATTTTACTCATCCCCATCCCCCATCATCCATCGCCCTTCTGGCTAATTCAGGTTTCCCGTTGGTGGAGCCTTTTAAAATTTTATTAAATGTATACTTGTTAAGTGACGCAATTTTTTTATATAATAACATAACCTGCGATTTTGCAATAAATTTAAATTTGTGATGTATTAACTGTGGATCCCTTAAGGTGAGCTTCTTATGCTAATTAGGATAAACTAACAATTATGTTTTTAGAAACAATATTTTATAACTTTGATGTGTAACTATTTGGCTTGATAATGGGATATGTTATCCCGAAACATGTTGCCATGATGAAAATCGTATAAGTTTCATCATCATCCATCATAAAATACAATTTATTAAGGGGAGGTTGTGTGTTATTTTCGTACCAATCTATCTCACCCCTTCGTGAACCACTTCGAATTCAAAACATAGCTATTTTATTTCTTACCTATAAGGAACCAATGAACTCTATTAGAGTTCATTGTAAGGAACGCACATGCCCTGTCTAACTTACCAAAGCAATAATAACTATAAACGATCTATTTCTTAAATTATCCCTGTCAATATCATCAACTTCGGGCACAATCCTAGAAATGTTTAAGCCATCTCTAGAATTCCACGTTCCTATTGTTGTTATACCCCCTTCTTTCAGTTCAATTAATTCCAAGTCAAAATCACTTCGGACACCAACGTTGTCAAATTGTATAAATCCAGTCAAACCTGTTTTAGTTTCCTATAAAAGAGAATGGTTAATTAATAATTAAAACAACATTCTCAGTATGTGTTGCGGATGCGGACACTGAACTGTATTATTGAGTACAGTGGTTGCGGACCATTGAACTATACGCTATACGCAACTGGAAGGGATACGGCCTATTCCAATGCATTGTAGGCGTTGAAGCCATGCTTGGCTGATAAGCACAGATGCGGAATGGGTATTTCTGTCGCTTTCTAACTCGTTGCGTTAGTAGGGCAGACGTC
The DNA here is from genome assembly GCA_036250285.1 of Pyrocoelia pectoralis. NCBI lineage: Eukaryota > Metazoa > Arthropoda > Insecta > Coleoptera > Lampyridae > Pyrocoelia > Pyrocoelia pectoralis. The sequence goes on from CM070074.1 coordinate 43,906,642, forward strand.
TTTTAACCGCGTATTTTCCATAGTTTGAAAGGTGTACAATAATATTTGAAAGTGATTGTGAAATTTATTAACTCAAAACATTGTTGTGTTGCATACGGATGTCCTAATTTAGCCGATAAACGCAGTATTAAACAATTTCATGGGTGAATAAGTCTTGTTAATACAAATTTTATCTAACATTATTTGCTATCGTTGTCAACGCAACTTATACGTTTTAATAAATAACGTAACGTGTAATTTTTCCGTGCTCAATAAAAGGCCCAGGAATGAAGTGAAGAGAAATATAATAGTGCGCGTGTTTTTAGTTCTGTTCAGAATAGGCGGATTTTTTGGAATAGTGGGGTTCTACTGTATTTTCAAAGACAAGCAATGTAGAAAATGCATAATTTTTGTCTGGTGAACCCTTAGATCAGGGGTGCCCAACCCGTAGCTCGCAAGCCACGTGTGGCTCGCGACAAATATTGATGTGGCTCTCCGGCATGAAATGTCTAAAAAATTATTGCTCTATAAAATATACATATACAATAGTGCTGTTAATGGCCATCCATAGTTGTTCAAACAATTCTTTAGCCAAGGAACCAAGGAGGGGGAGGCATAATTTAATATAAGACCATCATCCAGCGATAAAACAATATAACACCTCTTCCTCCTCATTGGCAACGCATCGGATGGACACTGATTTGATATAGACACAAGAAAAATTCACTTGTTAGCTCCAGCATATACTTTACCGAGGGAGAGTAATACGAGAGGCCATTGTGATCGAGAAACAACCAGATTCGTTAAATAAGAGAAATGATGCAGTCAGGATTCCACGTATATGGAATATGGTTATAGTTAAGGAAAACAAATAAAACCCATAACAACAAATACTGCATTTAGTGATACTGTGAATTCACCAGTGGCGTAAATAGGATTTGAATTTGGGGTGTGATGAATCTGATGCCACTAGTTGGTATGGAATACCACCTCTGCAAAACCTTGAAGAGGGGGGAGGATCAGGGGCCCTCCCCCGTAAAATTTAATTTTTTGTTCGAATTATCATTAGGGTCTGGGGGGCGATTGATTACCATGATCGTCCCCCTTATTTACGCCACTGAAATTCACCAATATCTCCCATGACTCGAAGTAAGAAATGAATGACAAATTTCTAAATCTGGTTAGGTATATAATCTCAACAATGATATCTTCATAGAGGAAGTGCAGTATAACTTCCGAAACGTAGAATTTTATTAATTAAATCACACGAGATGAACTCTAATATGAATTTTAATCTATGTGGCTCGCCAAAAATTTTTAAATACTTAAGTGGCTCAAGCCAGGTTAAAGGTTGGGCACCACTGCGGCTTAGATCATATATACTCCAATGATCTAAGGGTGAATTAGTCAATTTAACAATTTAATAGTTCATAACAATTAGTAGAAAATAGTACCAAATTTTATATACCTAACTTTTTTTTACTACAAACGAAATAACTGAATTAATTTTGTAATGTTCTGTAAACGCGTCTGTATTCTCAATATGTAGGTATGTGCAGAGTCACAAAAATTGTAGGTATATACATTGACTTTCTACACTATAGAATAGACAAACGGTGAGATAGGGAAAAGTGAAAACTACTATTTAGTGAATTTTTGCGTTAAATAGGCAACTTGTTATACACACTGGAATGCAAATCTTATTGATTTTTTCAGTACGGAACGTCATTACGTAAAAGGCACCATCAGCTTAATGACGTTTGATTCACACTTGTTATAATTGTGACGATGTCACATACCTATTCCCACCCACATAGTTTATTCGAAAAATGTGTTTATAAATTCATCGCAATGCGTTCATTTTTTTAACACCAACAAATCAATTTTTAAAATTTGTTTTTTGAAAAAACTTTACCTCATCGGCGTCGAATCACGAAAAGATTATTTGTTTTTTGGAATCCGTGGAAATGTTTAATTGTGTTTAAGTTAAAAATGAGATGTTCATTTTATTTTGTTGCAGCTTAACATTCGTTAAGAATACATAGCTATCCCTTTCCGGGAATTACAAATCCGTTTGCCGGGGTGGTTAAGTCCCCACATAATACATTTCAGATGTCACTTCATCTTTCCTACTCATTTCTCCTCTTCTTTCTCATCCTGTTTTCTCATCAGTCATCACCCTTTCCCGTTGCTGTCCTTCATTCCTCTTTGAGTTATATTACCTTGTGTTTTTGTTTTTTTATGAGTCTATACAGTATATTTTTGATTCATTTTTCCTGTTACATGTTTCTATCTCCTGCATTTTTTCGTCATCCATTTGTTCTTTTTGCTCTTGTACATCTCATCACCTTCTCTAAAGCATTTTTTGTACTCTTCCAAATCTTCTTTCCGCCCCGTCTTTAGCCTAACCCCCCCCCCCCACTCCTTCCTTCCTTACTCTCAAATTGAGAGCGTGATAGACAATTTTTAGAACCAACATTACTCCGTTTTTCATGAATCCCGGGCGCAAATCTCAACAAAAATTCTCCGAAAATATCTGGAAAAATCCGGGATGAAATACTCTAGCGGGAAAAGTCCGCGAGAACATCTTATTTTCTTCTTCTTTTTTTTTAATTAAAATCTCGATAATAAAAAATACTTTAAAAACACTCTGACTTAGAGGACTTGGCCTTCAAGAGGTGCAAAACGCAAAGGAGGAATTTTCTCATGGACTTTCCCCGCTAGAGCATTTCCTCCCGGATTTTTCAAGACATTTCGGGAGAATTTTTATTGAGATTTGCGCCCATGATTCATAAACAACGGAGGAGTATTTTTACATGTTGAAAAGTCCTCTAAAAAATCTAAGATTATCCTTAAGTAAATACGGTAGTGAAATCTATGCGGTTTGAAATGGAAATATGTACAAAAATATGGGACAGGACACCAACAAATAAAACTACAGCAGAAAATGTTTCAAAGCAAATTCATGAAAGAAGCGTAAATAAAGAGATTGAATTGCAGGTGTTGTTTTGTAACAGCGCTGCAATTTCCATTGATGTTATCATAGTACGCAAAGAACGTAATATACGTTCTGTGATCGTAGTAAGTAACTGTATTTCTTGTAACGTTATCAGAATATAGGACGGGCGTAACGTAAACATGACGTACATTTATGACGTAATATACGTAATATATATAACGAGAGTGGCGCTGTGAAGATTTGGTGGCACAGCTCCAAACTAACACTTTCACAGCTCCAATATTTGTCGGGAATTTATAACATTGCACCGTTTGTCTATAGTGTAGAAAGTCAATGGTATATATCGCATAATAAAACATTGATTTATTTAATTGTAAACGTTTTATTGACTTGGATCACAATGGATGTATGACTGGTGAAAGAGATAACCATCAACGTATTTTTACCTGACTTACTTACATTTTATTCCCCGTGTTATCGTTTATAGATATGACGTTGCGTGCGAAAGAAAGAGACAGAAATACCCAGTCGTTGAGGGTTGCCTAACTTTGCTGTGGCTTCAGTGTCACTTATGGACGTTTCCTTTCAAGTTGCGTATAGCGTACAGTTCAATGTTGCGGACATGCTTAGAATAGTTATAATTATAGTGAAGTTACTATGTAAATTAGTACAGGCAGGGGCGTACGCAGGATTTTCGTTCGGGGGGGGGGGGGGGGGGGAGTTAAAAACAATATAAAAAGAAGCATTTTTTTTTAAATAATAATAATCTAAATAACAAAGTTAAGACGCCTAGATGAACGCGCAAGACGATTGATTATTTCTTCGGGATTGATTTTAATTAATCTATTGATTTTAAGGGACCTATTATAAGACAAGACGTGCTTAATAATCAAGTTGATAAGCTTAAATAAGATTTACCGGAATGCTGACACTATGTAAACGAAATTATTAGATTTCAATTCCGCTTATTCAAACGATGTAATGTAAAACTGTTATCTTTATGGATGTCGATTTATTACGGACGTTCGAACTGTGTAATAGTATGTTACGTAACAAGAGTAGTAAGTAACCCATCACGCACGAAATGAAGAAGTTTACGCACGAAGCCGCGCAGCGGCGAGTGCGTAAATTTCACGAGTGCGTAATGGGCTTACAACTCGTGTCTACTATACTTTTTCTACGTAGATAAAGTTGAGAAAATGTTCGGATACAATAATATTTTGTTTATTACCTATGTGTTGATGTTGAGTAGATACGAATTTGTTTATGGTAGATATTAACTATTCTGTGTTAATGGACAAATTTGTTGCTGATAGAGTGAGAGATATCGATTTGTATCTTTATTTTTCTGCATATTGGCTTTATTTTTTAACTTCCTCTGTAATTATGAGAACGTTACTCAAAAAGGAGTAGCTAACTTTGAAACTGAATTTGAACCTACGACGTGATGTTTACTGGTCATTTGGTAAATGCAGTTTTTATTATAATCTTTTATTAATAAGGATTAATTAGACTTCAATTGTTACTCCTTGCCCGTATAACATCTAACATAAAAATCAGTTAGTAACAGTGCACATGTTTGTTACTCTGTAGGTACTTCTACTGTTTAATGTTGATAAACAAAAAACTAATTAACAACAAGAGCATTACCGTTTTCATATAGTTGAAAGCCGTTTCTCCATGAATCCAATTATCTGTTGAATTGCAGAACAAAGGCATTGCATTAAAGTGTCCAATATTGTCAAGTGCCTGAGAAAATAGTAAAACGGCATCTATCAACAACGCAGTTTTCACTTGCAGTTGCCAAGCGCTTACAAACGGATCGAATGAGTCAACTGGTAATTTCATTTCATTGCGTTTATGCAAAATTGCTTCCGCTACTTCTATTACAAACGAATTCAGCGGATCCACTAACCTAAGCTGCAATAAGGTCGTTACAAAAAAAAATTATTTACTGTCAAATGGGAAAAAGCGTTACTTTTTGTTCGCGCAGAACATCAAAATCGATGGGAAGAAAATGCGCTTTACTCTAAATACGTATATGATTTGTAACAAACATAGCTGGCAAATAATGATAGGTAGTAAACGTTATTTGGGAAAAAATAGTGAAAAGGGAGTTTACTAAGGTATTTACCCCTGTGATATTTGTTCCACCATACTGATAAGGCCCCAAGTCTATTGTATGCATATCGAGGTTGATAATAATGTAGTTATAGTCGTGCGCCATGAGACCAACTTGCTGTGCTTGCTTGAGAACTTCATTGAGGTTTTCTGTGGAACAGTCAAGAACAATATTTTTTGACCAGATCTCCAAATATCCTTTAATGCTTTCCTAACAAACTATTGATTGCAATTATAAAACGTAACAATGTGTTATTACCTGTAATCGCCATTTCCACTAGTGTACAGTTGCCTTAAGACAACGGTGTGCCCTGTTGTATTGTAAATTTTGAGCATCTCGGTAACTTTAGCCAAGCTTGCTTGATTTTCATATATAATTGTAAAACTATCCCAATTCCATTTTTTTACTACATCCGCAAATGCTCGCGCTAGAACTGGAGCGTGAGGAAATAAGTTAATGGAACAGCAATCTCGTTCATGTTCTGTGTCGAATATAGTTTGTATAACTGGAATTTCTTTATCGTCACATAAAGACTGAATGGTATTTGAATTATCTTCTGAAAGCGAGTTGAAGAGTCCCACCACACCTTTGCTTAAAATGGAGCAACCAATTTCTAGAGCAGAAAATGGTCTATCCCATGTCATGTCAAGTGTGAATCCATGTTTTGCATCAACAACTTCGTCAGCTTCTATTCTACCTATAATCGGTACTAAAACATATGGTAACTGCTGATTTTTGTTAACAATGTCTATGGCTACTCTAAAAGCAATTTCTTCATTTTCGTTTGTTCCTTCAAATATTCCTCCTGAAAATGATTACACAATTAGGAGTGTCATAATTCATAAAGGTATTTTTAAATAATAAGGTTTAAAAGTATTATCATTGTGTCATGTAGTTAGAGATACAGTGCAAGTGGTGTAGCCATTAGTTTTAATGAAATTGTATTTATTTTTTTGTACAAATAACTTTCCAACAGCTATCAATTGCAAAAGTTGAGCTAGTTGTGATAAGCCTGATGGCCGTCACATACCCAGATTTCATTTAATTTTGAAAATATTTCAGAAAGACTTTTTATATACAGTATGTCTGTAAAAGTTGGCAACATATGGGAAACTTTTTTATTATTAATTTTACGAAATAAGTTATTCTTTGTTCTAAAATCTAAAATACAATCGTCAGATATTAATTTTTTTCAGTCGTGTACGCGGTTTGTCAAAAAATATGAATTTTGCTCAAGAGTAATGTACCTTTATTTTTGACAATATCGAAAATTGTTATTAAAAAAAGTTAATCAGAACTAAAAACTACGTTCAAATATGCAATTACATCCTGCTAGTTAAACATTTTTTTTTACAACTTTTTCTCAAATTACTACCTACCGATGTGTGTGTTTGGGTGTATGTGAACGAGTTAGAGGTGTCACATGAGTGGTTGTTGATGTGTTATGTGTTGGTAACGGACTTTCTGTAATGCTATGTTGTGTATGCAACAGAGTTTCAATTTGTGAAGGGAGGATTGAGCGTTGTGTTTCATTTTGTGTTTGAATGGTATTAGTTGAAAGTGAGTGATGTGGTTCCGAGTGATGTGCAGTATCTTCAGTTAGGTACGTTTAGAATTTTTCTAACTATGTGGCAAGTGTTCATGATAACTGCCTTTTGTAATTGTATGTATATGTTCTTATCTAATACTAAAATGTGTACACTGTGGTGTATGGTTTTTGGTATAACTCCAGTTGCACTAAGAACAATGGGTACTGTAAGAGCAGTTCGCATTCTCCATTGAGCTTTAAGTTCCTGAACTATATCAGTGTGTATTTGCGGTGTTTCTCTGCGTGTGTATTGGCTAAATTGTTTGTGTTGGGGACGGCAAATATCTATTATGTATACGATTTGTTGTGTTTTATCTATAAGTGTTATATCTGGCCTATTGTTATACACAGTTTTATCTGTGAGTAGTGTCCTAACCCAATATAGTTTGTGTGTGGTGTTTTTAAGTACAACTTGCCGTGTATATATGTAATAGGGTGTGTTATCAATAGAAAGGTTGTGTTTTGTGGCGAGTTTTTGGTGTATTATCTTAGCTACCTTATCGTGTCTGTTTGTACTCTGTTTGTGCTACTGCTAGACGTGTACATGCTGATATAATGTGTTGTATGGTTTCTGGCCTTTGCGAATATTGTCTACAAAGATCATGTGTAATTGTCTTATCTTTAATTATGTGTTTTCTGTAATTACGTGTGTAAATGACCTGATCTTGTATAGTAAACATAAAACCCTCTGACTCTGGGAAAATATCACATTTGGTTAACCAAGCATGCATTGCTATAATATCACCACAGTCTCCGTTAATCTCCTGTGGATATCGTCGGTGTAAAGTCTTTTGACTCTTTTGTGTCCAAGTTTACATGTTATGTACGTGTCTCTACTCATTGGTGGTGTGACGTTTCTATTACCATAGACCAAATACTCCTTAGACCTCTCACTAATGGTTACAAAATTTGGTTAGTACTGGAGGTCCCCGTATTGGAGTGCTACGATCGTTTGGATGTCGAATGTAACTCTGCTACTATTTACGAAGTACGTTACCGCTTAATGAGTATTTGAGCGAAATAGGTATAGCTAAGTCAAGTGGTTTCAATCTCGGCAAGGATAACTTTTGTCATTGACTAATGACTAAACAATGAACGCTTTTGTGTAGTATCTGTTACCGTTACGATATTCACATTCCTTATGCAATGTGTGGCCTTGACACAATTTTCGCAAAGATAAGCAATCCAACGTTTTTGCTGAATATTACCTCTCGGCTTTACTTGGCGATTTACCCTACCGAACTTTAACTTGTGTTTTTTTGCGTAAATAGGTACAACTTTCACGCTTCAAATCTTTTATTTTTGTCAAATTTACTCCCCGAATGTGACCTTTGCTAACTAAACTTTTTAAATGTTTTAATGTTTACGTGTCCAAGCCTGTAATCATTTTTTCCATATCAGTTAACAGTTTCAATGTAATTTCATTCGTAATTTCTCACCGTTAAGTTAATATATTTTCAATATGATGTAACCTTTTGTTAAAATCGCAATTGTTGGTTTTAGGGGAGGAAATAAAGCACTAAAATAAGCCAAATCTACCAAATTTTTGTAGTAAAACCGTTCTGAATCGTTCAGTCAACGGTAAAACTGATTGAGATGGGGTTTTTTGCATTCGCTTCCTAAATTCAATAGGAAACTTTGTACCTACTTTTGACCATGTTTTTTTTCCAAATTGCATTCGTGCAGCGGAAAATGCATCCTGAAAAATTTATGCATTTTCATATAAAAAATTCATAACTTCGTTATAAACTTCTAGAATTGACTCAATTCGAGTTCACGGGGGTTTTCGAGGTCGCCGATTCCGAATATGACCTCCAAATTGGCTCATCGCCTGGAGCTCAGGATGGCGCAGCAACGTCATCTTCGAAGCTTTTTGTGAAATTCACTCTCAAATAATTCTAGACATCGCATCCGGGGGTTTCTTAGGTTGCTGATTCCAAAGCGAATACAAAAAACCCCATCTCAATCCGTCTAACAGGTCTTATTACAAAAATTTGGTAGGTTCAGTGCTTTATTTCGTCGCCTATTTGGTAATCCTCATAAGGGATTAAGGGAAGATTTTGTATTAAATGTTTTTGTCATAATTTTTTGTTGATAATGAACTTTAGTCGATTGTGAACGTTAAGAACGTTTTCAAGTCAACTACCTACGCTACGCTTGTGTTTTTTAAAACTGGTATTAGGTACATGCAATTATTGCAATTAGAATTTCGAGGTAACTATTTTTAACAGGAGAAGCAGTACCTATATTACTTAATATGTATTTCAAAAAAGAAATTAAAAAATTAACCGGGTGTAACGACGACTTCGATACTTCCGCTTTTATGGAAGGCTTCGAGTTTCGATCCTTCGAAGGAACGTTTAATTCACAATAATCACAATGTTGTTTCGACAGGGACGCACCGCCCGCGCCGTCCATATGGGCAAGGTCGGACGGCGTTAAGGCCTTAAAGGCGCCTACGGTCGTTGAATTTTAAAAATATTATGTGTATGTAAGGCGCCGGCTAACTATGAGAGAAGGGTGGTAATTTTAGCTCAATATTATAATATTATCGTTATTAGTTCATTATTTCGCACGACGACGGCGCCGAAAATACCTGGCGCGTCGTTACCTGTAAATGTGTTAACCTATTTGTATCAGAGGAACAAAATAATGATAAAACATAAAACTTATGAACGTAACAACGTATGGTTCAAGTAACTGCAATAATGCTGAATAGTGAATTCTGTTCTGATACGTGATACTCCTTCAACAAAAGCATTTGTTGACCAGTTGAGTTGACAAAAGTTTTCTTCGATATTAACTTCTTGTATTATTCAACAATTTATTTGACTCAATTTTCTATACATACTTGTATTGCCATCTACTGCAGTTAACTGTCACTATTTCTAATAAAACCAAAGCTTCATTTACATTAGAGGTCTAAGGAGTATTTAGTCTATGCTATTACTCATCATATGAGTCATATTTAAGGATATGTAAGATTTGTCTGCATGTGTGACTGCTTTGTGTAGCGCTTAAATGTGCGATTTATTATAAATGTATTCTCGTAGTTTGTGTATTTGTGTTTGCTGTAACAGGGCTATATCTGTTAAGCCTCTACCTCCTCGGAAGGTATAGTCTTATTGTTGAGGCTTGTGGATGATGTATTCGGTGTTTAGTGAGTAATGTACGTGTGTTTCGCTGTACCTGTTCTAAATCTGTATTGGTCCACTTTATTATTCCCAAGGAATAAGTAAGGGACGGTGTAGCATATGTGTTAATAGCTTTGACAGTGTTTCTACCATGTAGTTGTGTTTTATTTATACTGTGTAATCTGTGTAAATATTGTGTGATTAGATTTCGTTTTATGTGTGTTTTGCTGAAAACCAAGATATTTGTAAGTTTCATTCGTGTCCATGGATCTTATATGGTCACAATGTTCGAGCTCGAAATCTACAAATTCTCTCTTACCAGTAGTGACGTGTGATTTGCATGTGTCAATACCAAACTCCATATCATGTGAAAATGTTTCAGTGATATGTATTTATTATTATTATTATTATATATTTTTAGTGGTGGCCCCTCATGCCACTATGTATGGGACATATAGGGAAAAATGACGTACCTATGTCATACATTTTTTGTTATTGTTAAATTTTGTTTTTTTGGTTTTCATTAAAATTACGTCGTAATAAGTACAACAGAGATTTGATGTGTACATTTCTTGTTTCTTTATCATGGGAAATTAAGACTGATATGTGAAACATAATTGCATAACTGGTCCTCGTTGCACCATCTCAGGTTTCCTTTATCATGAAATACCATTTTTCATGTACTTAACAATCTTAACAATCTTGAATATCCAATTGCGCTGTCAACGAGATCTTAATCGTATGACCTAAATAATTTGGCCAATTTATTGGTCCGACCAAATGTAATAGAATATTTTAGGATTCGCAATTAAGAAAGCATTTCATAGGAAAAAGTGGTAGAGTGATCAATTTTTAAATCGCGTAAGTAAATTAGAACGAGCACTTCCAAAAAAATAAGGTCGCAAGCTTTCCATAGAATTCACCGCGAACTTGGCACCCATCCAAAATGTTTTTCTTACGTGTGCTGATTAATCACATTACTCCATACTTGATGACCCCAATATCAATAACGTTTACTTCACGAATGTAATTTTTATATGCGCTTTTGACACATTTAACTAAAAGACCTAGGTATTCATAATTATTATACATTTCGCATGTATTTGATGCTATGAATCTATTGAAAATGGAGTTTCAAAATGTTTGTGTGGGAAAAACGATTATTTCTTTTATGCAATAGCCTTCCACCGTTGAGTGTAGGTATACTTTGCACTTTTAAAAGACGAAAGCAGTTATCAGGAGAGTTATGTTTTCTATGGGCAAAGTAGTGTATTAACAAATTTTTTTAGTGTTGAGCAAGGATCATAAAGCGTAAATTGACGTCTATTATCAGATCATAAATTAGACAAATACTTTATCGATTTCTTCAATTCTTTACATATTTAAGGTCATGCAGTATACATTTACTTTATTATATCAGTAGATACATAATTATAAATCAACGAATTGGTTACTAAGAAGAGAAATTGTTATCATGATGTAAATTTTAGGTAAATTATGCTACTTTACCTACGAAAACTTCGGTTTTCTGAGTGAAACTTTTACTTATAATTAAACACAGCACAATTTCAATAAGAAACTCTTTCATAATTATTGTTAAAATGTAATTCCACAAACGCGAATAGATCACATTAAACTTATATTCACGTATTTTGCACACCTAAATATACTACATACAAAATGACTTCCTACTAACCAAGTTCCAAGTTATTTTCGGCTACAAATGTGCACGCATTTTTAACATTGTACTACACAAGATGTTCCACGTAAAACCTTCAGTATAAATTACAGTTTCATTTTTGAAGAAATTTCGTATTTCACTGCGAAGTAGGTTTCGTGTCGCTGACAAGATGATATAAAGCTTTAGGCTCATACGGCACTGTTTATTTACATATTGCTGTAAGTGAATTGCTAATGCTACACCCGCGAAGGTGGAATTATTCAAATTCATCGGTAGTAACATACACATACTAAAACTACAAGAAATCCTTGTAGGGTTCCTCATATCATCGTATACATCCGGTCTGCAACTTTCCTTAGAAAAAGAATTTTTTTAATGGTGTTTATTAGGGAGTTCCAGAATTTATTTTTGCTTATGAAAACAAAGGAATCGATCCATTTTCTTTTAGAATTTCGATTAATGCCCTTCCAAAACGATTACCAGCCACATCCCCAGATGGCAGTACTGACGCTTATAATAATGCTAGAGGTAAGAATCAAAAATGGTTGTAGATTTTGAACATGGACATGCACAGCATCTAAAAATAACAGAACCGCAAGCCAATTACTCCACTCGGCTGCCTTGTCGAGAGGTCTGTGCGGAGTTTAATGACGACGACGTACGTCTAGTTTAGGTTAACCATTGTGATCATTCATGCACTTATGTGCATATGTGGAGCCTTGACGTAATCTCTCGTACTACAAGGAGGCAACCTTGTCAATTGGTTTAAATCTTAAAGATAAGAGGTCGAGGGTATGCGTGGTTGGATAGGTGAGCAATCTCGTAACACAGAAAGCCACTCCCGTTATATCTACCCTTCCACTAGTAATTGGGATTTCGTTAGTACTGACTTTCGTAAAATGAAGAAACTGAAGAGACAGTCAGACTGTCAACTACCATATAAGTGATCAGCCGTAGAGAAACGCTAGCTGTAGATTAGGAATATCCGATATCAGGTTGACGGTCTGGGACAAGTTACAGTGACTCTATTACAAACAGTGACGACAAGCAGCTTCTAGCTCCGCCCATCCGCCATTAGGAGGCAAAATTTTGGGCGGGTTTATGTGAAATTAACGGTGGTATCCTAGCAGCTTGCTAAATCTAAATAAAAGTTACACGCCGATCAAAGGTAAACTACCACGCGATTAGTTCGGCTGCCATTAAGAGGCAAAATATACCACGGCCAATAAAAGTCGATACCACGCTTGTCGCCACTGTTTGTAATAAAGTCACTGTAGGACAAGTTAGCGCCGCCGACTCATCACGGCCATCTCAACGCCGGCCGGCCAACTCATCGCCGAGCCATCTCGTTCAAATAAAAAATTGTTAGTAGTGGAACAACAAAACATACAAAAATTGAAAAATCCATCAATATCCGTGAATTACTTAAAACTAATAATCATATAAGTACGATACAAAAGTACCACGATACTACAAAAAGTATCGCGATACACCCGAGATCCGACCATTGAGAAGGGTTGTTTATACATATGTACACACAAAAATGTAATTCAATTTCTCATAGGCAGTTAGAAAGCATCATGATTATAATCAATAAGTCATTAACGATTGATTAAAATAGAAATGAATGTTAATATCAGGGAAGTATGCTTCATTGTCTATTAATGCTATCATTATCGATTTAAATCCCTGTAAAGCTGATTATCAGATTATCAATTGATTAAGATTTAAGGGAATGTTATTATAGAGTTTACTGTTAACAGAAATTTAAGAACACAAAATTAGTAAAAATACAAAATCTTAAGTGTTTGAGTATTATGATCGTATTTTGGTAAATTTAATTTAGATAACGTGTTATCTGGAAATTAATCTAAATAATCATTAATCTTGACGATCAAAGGTTGTTGTATTGTTTAATAATGTTGAACTGTAAAACGTCATTAATTGTAGATTTGTCAGTTACTTCCACTGAACTCTTATATTATTGAGTTCAGTGGTTACTTCCCGTTGGAGTTGCAATGTTCTTATTTTCTGTTAACAGTAAACTCTAAAATGCAATAAATGATACTGTTCTGTTGAAGCATTTTCATGTTATCTTAATTTGTGGACATTCTGTACATTTAATCTTAGATTTTCCGATGGGTAATTTATCTACTCGAAAAGCAGAACTTTTTATGAAGAATTACTTTTTGTTGTAAAATCAATAATAAATTTTTTTTTCCTCTTGTCAACTCCATCCGGGGGCACACTGTATATTATTAACTATACCAACTCATATTAGGAGTTTTACATACTTAATAATTTAATCTGTAATAAAAGGAACAAATTAAACTAAATTAAATTTAAACTAAATATTTTATAATATTAGCTTCATACATTTGGATGATATAAAAGTTTTGGTTTTACCTCATGATTTCCTGATGTGATGAAACGAGCATTCGAATGAAAGCATTTGAGCGAAAAATTCAAGCGAAACTCCAGAAGATGACGATGTTCCGGTGTGGTGCACCAGGTATCCGTTAGAAAGTATCCGGTCCAGATTCGATCTGAGCGATTCAAAAAAACCCGGAAACAATTTTCGGTTCCCTATAGGCTTGAAACTTCAGTGAAACTCCAGAGGATGACGTTGTGCCCGGATGCGGGGCCCAAGTACACGGGGGACGGTTACCGATGCCTGATTTGGAATGAGTAACACAAAATACCCCCCGATGAGATGTCTAGAATTATTTGAGAGTGAATTTCAGAAAAAGCTTCGGAGATGATGTTACTCACGGTGAGCCAATTTGGAGGTCATATTCGGGATCAGCGACCTCGAAAACCTCCGCGAACCGGAATTGAGTCTATTCTAGAAGTTTGTAACGAAGTTATGAATTTTTTTTCTATGAAAATGCATTTTTTAGGATACATTTTCCACTGCACAAATGCAATTTCGAAAAAAACATGATCAAAAGTAGGTACAAAGTTTCCTATTGAATTTAGGAAGAAAATGCAAAAACCCCGTCTTAATCCATCTTACTACAAAAATTTGGTAGGTTTGGCTTATTTTATGCTTTAATAACCATGGTGAGAAAGATATGGGATAACATAGTAAACCAACATGGTCCACGTGTGGTTTTACCTAACCAGCAGACTGATCAAGCGCACCAGAAGGTTATTGTATAAATTCCATTACCTACAGAATTCTGGTTGTTTATATGTAAGTAAGCCACAGTATTTCAGACAAAAATCGGTGCCATTTTGAGGCGCATAGAAAAAAAACCTAAAAAAAGTATGTAAAATGCTACAAACTCTTTATAGGACTAAAGTGACAACAAAACTGGTAATAAAATGACTAAATACTCCATGCATTCTGGTTAACCAGAACAGAATCAATCTAATCTAAGTGCCATGACTTTTAGCATGACATCTGAGTGACAAAGCTTTAGCAAGAGTAGGATCGGATAATCTATTACCTACACGTCTCATTTCCATTGCGATGAAAATCTATTGGCGCATAGGTTACACTCGAGTGGGTAATGTGTTGTTGTGTTATTAAATATTTGTAAGTGGACGAAGTTTACCTACCGATATATTTTCAAGTATTCAATTAATACATATTATTTGTTTGAACGGCCTCATAAGGGAAATTAAATACGACCGTAGATCGTTGCTTAGATTTGATTTTGAGATGGTATCAAGAAATTTTTCAGTTTAAAGATCTCCCTAATTATAAAAAATACTGAGAATCTTTTGATGGGGGGTTAATATTTGCAAATCAACTATATTATGGGAGACTTTAATAAATATAGCCGCATTTAACATACTGAATAAAAAAGAATGCAGTCGTGTACCCATCATTGTAATATTGATTATTGTGGTACATTTTGACAAAAACGAGACAAGATTGCACATTGCACATACCAATTATCTTTGTTACTTCAATAATTCGTAAGTTTTAACTTTTGCTTCAACTGCTCTTCGTTTTATTTGCACATTGCATTTCGTTGCTGTTCATTTTGTAGTAGGTTTTTCAAATACCAAATTACAAATTGTGGCGTATAAAAATAGCAATTTTGACATTTTGTGATCAGAATCCACGTATAACCGCCAAAATGTATAAAATTCACTTAGTCGACAACGATGCAATGCGTTTGCACATTCTTTCCACGAAATTGGTGCATAAATAACGATTTTGGATAAATTTTCCTCATAGATGGGAATTATATTGAATATAGATTATAGTTGCACATTTAATTGGACTATAATTTATAATCTAGCAAAAGTCAGAAATCGATACGTAATATTATAGAGAATTAATTACTTATAGGTACCTAATTCTAAAATATTATCATTGACTTTATAAAGTCTATCTCTATGGTATTATGTATCTATCTTTCCCGATCACTGAACTCGAGCAAAGAGTATACCACTATTATATACTTTTTGATTCGAGTTAAGTGTTCCCGATCCGCACGAACCCCTGTAACTTGTCGTTTCTTAATCTATATTCTATAAAGTACCTACCCGTATATTAAATTTCGATTCATCGCTTCTAAAAGGAGTCGAAAAAATGTTGGGATGCTGTTTTATGTAAATTAATTCGTTAATTTATAAGGGAACGCCAAATAAACTTGCGTGCACGTCATCAATGACGTATTTCCATGTCTTTTGCGGCTAAGTTTCCATCGCTAACTATATCATAAAATTTGTAAAAGAAATAACTCTAAAGGCAATGCAATTAATATAAGACTTTTGGGATAATAGCTATTTATGATATGAGTGTTAAAAGTACTATTTTATTTTATGAGTGAAAAGTTTTCACGAAAAATCTCACGAAATCTAGTGACAAAATGAGATTTCATTTTTAAATTCATTGTTGTGATGGTTTATCTCCATAGCAACAAACAAGGATGGCTTTGAAAATATCCGACGTTAAATAATTACCAAGTCAAATAAATTCAAAATGAAGATGAATTTTACTGAATTGTAAAAAATCTTGTATATAAACAGTTGCAAAACTCCGTGTTTTTTGCACACGATGTGTGATGTCACATCTAGTGCAAAAAACACGTTCATTTTGCAACTTGTTTATATTGTTTATACAGCTCGTTCAACGAAATTTCCGATGCACGTCATAAGTGGAATAAATTGACGTACCAAACGTAACACTTCACTAAGAAATGCTTTGCAATGGATAAATCAAGTAACATTTTCATTGTAAGGTTGGTACTCGAAACCAACGTTGCCAAACTGAATCCTGTTATTAAAATGGGTTTTTTAGGTTATGTTGGTATGTTTGACAGTTCAGTGGCTTCTTTCCATTCTTTCACTCGTTACTTGTATTTGTTTGTCTTCACTTTATAATTTGTGAATATGTATATTCAAAAAACTGTTCTTTTCAGAACAAATATTGTCATAAAGCTGTACTAAGTTATTAAGATGCCGAAAGCATTTAAACAGCACAGCTAAAAAACTCGTAGCATCGTTAATCCTTTATTACTTCTACAGGCTGTAAGAGAAGTAAGTGAAGAATTTCATTTAGCCTTATACAGTAATATTTCAACTATCTTTTGTAGCGAGTTGCCCAAGCTTTAAATGTGAGTAGTTCTACAGTTAGTGCCATTTCAAACGCAGTGAAGAACAACGAACTGCTAAACTCACCTTCAAAATACCGTCCGAACCCTAAATCGGTGACAGATATTATACACTTGAATGTTGATTCGAATATTAGAAACGCAATATATGAAATGTATGAAAAAAGTAAGTACGCTACCACCTCATTTCATGTAGCTGTTTCTGAAGATTCCCTGATAACCCTTTTATTGATAGAATGATTTGTCCTTTAGAGGTAATTTTAGGAATTGCTTTGTATTAAAGTGTTAAATATATGCAATTACATATTACATTTTCGAAATATTCATTAAAGCTATTACACATTCTATTCTTTTAGATTATACCAAATACTTTATAATGTATTTGATTATACGTTTAATCCATATACATAATATGACATGGTTTAATCCAAGGATTTCGTGATCTAACTTGAATGATTTGTAGTAATTTTTCAATTCAATTGAACTACAATGATAGTAGTTACAATGATTTCATAACAGTTTTAATGTTACAGATATTTATTGGCAATGCTGCATTGCAATGGCGTCATCAAATTTATGACGTGCATCGGAAATTTGGTTGAACAAGCTATAGCTATTAACACGCTACTCTGTAAACGTCATCTTTTAACACTCTTGACAGCCGTTAAAACTGTCACTTTTAATGACAGTTGTACAACAAATAATGTATGTGCACAAGCTTGTTTTTGTTGGGTTTAGACGCCTCTCTATGTAAAATTTTGTGATAAAATTTTAATCAACAGGCCAGTAAGTAACGACGTAAACCTGTTATATGTTCGAAGCGTAAACCTAACCACTGTCAGGGAATGGTGCTGTGTTGCCATCTTTTATTCTTCGATTCATCGATATTTTGAGGTTACGGATGACAGTAGTATTCTGACAGGCATATTTAATTGATTTTTGTCGTCAACAATTTGTAATAGTAGTTATATTTAATTTTAATATTTATTTATGGTTGAATAAGAAATATTTGCTGGGAAATTAAATATTTCCTGATCAATTTGACAATACTGTAAAAGTAAACGTCATCAAACGCTGATGACGTGCACGCAACTTTGTTTGGCTTTCTCTTAAATAACAAGCAGAGTCAGTAGATTAACAGAGTACGGCAAGCCTTTGACGCGACAAATGCCGCCCTGGCGGCTATGTTTAGTCCAGATACATAAGATAGACTTACGAAAGTGCGTACCTAATTTTTAATAAAATGCCGTGTTGTTGTGCCGTTAAGTGTATTTGTTTTATTATATTCCGAAAAATTTAGTCAAAACATCATCTACTTTACTGAGCGTGTAGTGAGTGAAGAGCGGAAAGGACTAAACATGGCGGAGGTTGCGAAGGCTCCTACGGAGAGCTCTGTGGTTCATATTGGTAAAATGGCCATTTTCGACGTAATCATCTAACAAAAATTAAAAAACGATGCATAGGTCAAATTCTATGTAGCATAGTGATCAATTCCTCAAAACCTTCTGGTTTCAAAATTTCAAATTAAATATTTAAGTTACAATCTTGGTCGAAAGTTCTGAAGGAGAGGTACCACATTTACGCAACTTTCGACCAAGATTGTAACTTAAATATTTAATTTGAAACCAGAAGGTTTTGAGTAATTGATCACTATGCTGCATAGAATTTGACCTATGCATCGTTTTTTAATTTTTGTTAGATGATTACGTCCAAAATGGCCATTTTATGACCATTTTAGCAATATGAAGTGCAGAGCTCTCCTTAGGAGCCTTTCTACTGACTCTGATAACAAGAGCTATCGTGTACACGGTCGGACGGACAACAGTACAAAACTACAAAGGATCTAAGGATCCTTATAAAAATAGAAATAATCTACTGGGAACAAAAATAGCTAAGCAAGTAAAATCTGCAAATTTTCACTAATAAAATGTTGATAATTGCCGGTAGTGGCTGAGTAAAATTTATATTGACAGTCATTTGCTAAAACAATTTAATTTTATTTAAAAATGGATTTAAAATTTGAGTTTAGTTTAGTTTATTAGGCTTTTTCATTCTATCAAAATTGAGATAAAAGCGAATTTCTTCTTTTACTGCGGCATATCTCTCCCTTTTTGGGTACAGTTTACGAATTTTCAGTAATACTTCTACAATCACCAACACAAAAGATGCCAAAACTCCTCCAAAGGTTATCCATATTATTCCAGAAACGTGCTTATAGTTTAATGGAGGAGCTGCGCGAACATCCGATTTTTTCTGAAAAAAGTAAATGTTTGATAATATTAGGTAGGTATGCTTAGAATCGTAATGTATCATTGTACGTTATGTAGGTAGTGTGTTTATAATATGTGGGTAGGTACCAAGGTTTATTAATTCACTTAATAAACCTTGGGTAGGTACTATTTTAAATCCGTAGCCCAATGCCGATAACTCAAAATGAAGATTTTTAAATTTTGTCTGCAGCATTAAAATATCTCTACATAAACAAGATAAGATATCAAGTAAAGTAATGGAAAGTAAAGTGTAACGTCTGGTTTTTGAGCGGTTGCAAACATTGCAAAGTTTACAAAATGACTTGGGAATAAAACAAATATCAGTAGGTACGTTGGATTCTCAGAATGTTTTCGACGGAAAACAAAAAATCTACTACTACCTATCTACGTTTAAACATTTCACAACAACTTCTAGTTGCTTTGCAATAATTCAATTATTATAACTGTGCATGAAACAGATAATTACTCATAGAAGTCATAGAGGCACATTTTTTGAAATATGATTCTTTAACTTACTTACTTTTAAAAACTATGGACTATAGAACTTTGTCTTATTGACTTAAACTAGTATGTTTGTTTATGACACTTACTACGCAAGGTTCAGATAAGCGTTCACGTTCCCACCACTTCCGTTCCAGTTCGTCTATTTTCCCCGATTGTTTCAATTTTACAATAGCTGCACTCAAAGGATACCTATGTGGGGATCCTAAAAATTTCATTTCTAACTGAAACTCAAAGAATGAATACAACCTTTTTTCAACGCTATGGCATAATATTTCTCGTCAAGACGTTTCCCAACTGCAGTTAAATTACAAAGACGTTGTGTAACATATTTTATGCTTGATGATTCCATAAAGAACGCATAGTTTTCAACACTGTGCGTAACCTTTCTAACTCCCTCTTCGAAATACTCCACCATATCTTCAGGATGATTATTCATGTAATCATATGCCTTTTTATATATTTCGTCCTCAGTTTCCTGCAAATCGGGCGAGAATAAAAATGTGTCAAGGAGTGGCTGCATAGCATATATTCACCTTAAACAATTTGAATGTGGCACCTGTTGCTACAGCTCCGTATTTTATTCCTAATTTCTTCGAATTATTAACTAACTGTGCCACATTTGTGAAGGGCCAATCTTCCTTTTCTGTTGTAAGGAATGCCGCCATGTTAGCTGTATACGTTGAAATCATAATAAGTATAAAAAAGGACCAGAAGCTGGTTAACACCCTTGTGGGTAATCCCCTACAAAATTCTTAATTTTTATTATTGAATGTTCCAATATCTACCTCTACGACCTTGGACCGTAATCTGCACCTTCTTGCATTAAATTTGCTATTATCAACCACACGCAATTTGAAAAATTGTACGTGTTTTCTAAGTATCGTGAATTTTCTATACACGGATACGGATTAACCCATTCTGTTGGAGTTATCCTGGCAATAACGAAAAGCATAAACGACATTAGAAAGAAAGTGATAACAACTAGAACCCACACTTCTGGTTTAAAAGGTGCCGCAAATGAAAAAAAATCTGGAGACGACGTTGTTGGCTTTTTGTATAATATTTGCACCCCTAAGGACATAAATGGTTCTGTGAAATCTACAGCCTTCTGTCTATCTTGAGTAATTGTCAAATCTCCTATAGCCAAGTCACCTCTCTGCAAAAATCACTTAATTGTTAATGTTACATTCAATATTATTGAATGATGATCACCCCAGTTAGAATATCTTGAATCATTCCATTCCACTTTCCACTTGTAGGATTCAAACTACCATTTAAATCATCTTCATTACGAATGAGCGTGTATTTAAATCCCTCCAAGATTGATAGTTCGTGGATTAAATCAATCGAAAATCCTTCGAACTGATCATTACCTGTTAATGCCGTCGAAGTGGTTTTTAACATTGCGTACGGTTGAATCTAAACATTTAAATTAATGTTTGTCTTTTGTGATATAATTAGCAGATAGTACCCAACACACCATAACATTGAAATGCGCGTGTCTTAAACTACCTTCCGTGTCTTCTAAATCATATTTCACAGGCATCATTTCTAAACCGCGGATAGTATCCCAGTTTCCAATTTTATGTAAACCACTTTCAGTTAATGAAACTACATCTAAGTTGAAGTGAGTGCGATATCCAAATTGATTAAATTCAACTGGACCGCTCAAACCATTAAACGTTTTCTAAACAACGAAAAAATTATTGAAGGAACATAATTTTTATGTTTATGTCAATTACCATTTTTAGAAAATTGAACAAAGTACTTCCGTATTCCCAACTAGTACTCAATTTACAATTCAACGGTTTCGTTTTTAATAATCCGTATTCGTTGATGACCGTCGATGTTAAATTTACTGCATCCACTAGTAAGGCGATTGCATTTTCTAATTGGTACTCCATTCTGATTTCATTTCGTTTTTGTTTGATTATGTTAATAAGCTCTTTTAGAATTGGATTGGACAGATTGAGTAGTCTGAACTAAACAAAATTTTGGCTAAATGAATTAATATCTATACTTCCATGATACTAATAGTTACTTTGGAATAATCGCACTTTGAATGCTATAATGCCTTTTATATTTGAATAACGAGTGGAAAAATTGCACATCATATTATGAAATAAAATTACGGTGGTAATCTGCTGTTGGAGACAGGGTCAGGTTATTGCTTAATTTATTGCAGTACTATCTTCAAAAACAAAGAAGAGAAGAGAAGAATTATAAGAAAATGAGTATCTACTGAAAAGGTAAACAATCGCAATAATTCAAAATCTAATTGAAATAAATTATGCTAACACATAAAATCAAGGAAAATAATGAAAAGTAAAGTGACCGCCAGCAGCGTTAAACCCAGGTCACCTTTGAAAAGCCAAGAGTGGAGCAGTTTTGGAGAAATTAAGGAGGATTTTCTAAAGCAATTTTGGTATTAACAAACGCAAGACAAAATTAAACTAAGAATGGCAACACCAAAATTTGTAGTCCGAAGGATTATAGAGGCCAAGTTTCGTTTTGTGTAAGAGAAACAGCAATTTGCAGTCACTGTTAAGGGAAGAGCTAGTAGTAAATGCTTCGCCGATGAATTCTTGGAAAAGTGAAAAAGTCGGAAACTCCGTTAAGATGAAATATCCCAGACAAGACGCATGAACTGAAGTGTATCTGTCACGGCAAACAGAAGAACCGCGGATGAAGTGAAGTAAAAAAGTAGCACCCAGACAAACGAGCACAGAATGGACTACGAAACACACTGATCCAGCAAGAACAAAGGGAGCAAATGCGTCTTGTATGTCAACAAGCGGCAGCAACAAAAAGTATTCAACCAGAAGGTACCAAGGTATCACCAACATCTGAAGGATGAAAGGAGAAGGTTTTATCATTCCATGATAGTAGACATTTTGGATGGGGTAAATTAAGCGTTTGTCACAAATGCCGGTAGGCAAATTAGTATGATACCTATCCAAAGAATCTTTAATTATGTGAAACCGCCGCTTCAGCGTTACTGTACTGAATCTACGCATAATAATTTATATATCACTAAAATAATCAAATCACAAGTCATACTGGACATGAAAGAAATGGATGTAGGCGCAAAATAAACGTAAACAATAAGAAAATTTACGAAAAGGAAACCCTACCTACAACTACAGTAACAAGCAAAAGAGTTCGAAAACTGGACTATTAATGGTAGGTAGGTACGTGGTTTAACAACCAATTTATTTCTTAATAAGAATACTTCCTTCTACTTTTAAGAATTTGAAAAATGTGGATGCTTCTTTTTCGTTTGTTTTTACCAAGAGTTTAAGAGAACTACTTTCATCTAGAAAGAGCTATTGACCTGGTCTTTTTGTGTTCGCTAGCTTTATGTTTTGAAGGGATTTTGTAAGTGCCGGTAAAAGTGCAAGTTTTTGTGCACTTTTTAAAATTGTGTCCATGTCATTTTTTACGGTAGCTGTAATGATATAATACCTACACCAGTTATATTAGCGGCTGAATGTTGATATGCATTTAAATTTATTATATGAAGATCAAGATGTAGTATGATGTAACTATAGTCACTCATCATTAGGCCAATCCTTTGTAATTGGTCTAAAATCTCTGCTAGGGTTTCAAGTGAAAAATCCAAAATAAAATTTGTTTGTCCAGATTTCCGGATAATCTTCAAAGCGTCCCTATAAAAAATAAAATATTCTTGTGATATTTATTGTTAAAGATATTCTTTATCATTATCTTCTAAAAATGAAAAATTAAGATATGTATAAAAATCTATATAGAATTCTAACTTAAGCAGCAAACTTACTGTTACTACCTAAATGGTATGCATGCACAAAAAAAAACAAGATTAAAGAAGAAAATCGTTAATGAACTGAGGAAAATTGAAAACATTCGCCACATATTGTAAGATGTCAGTAAATAATTTGAACAGGTATAGTTTTCATTATCACCCAGAACTCAATCATTAAATAAGTAACACACGGCCAGTGAGGTACACGCAGGTACAGGAGCTGCGGGGGAGGGGGAGGTCAATTTCTGCTCGGAATTTCCAAATCGGCCCATCATTTCTCGTGTGAGTTTTAAAAATCGCCCGGAGACGTTCTTACTATTATAATTAAAACATCCATGTCAACGTCTTCTGTTAACTGTCTTAAGATCCTTGTGTGTGCCGTACCGCGTATATTTACTAAGTATTGCCATTATAAAATCTGGAAATACGTCCTCCCCCGCCGCGCCGGTATAGGTATGTACCTACTCACTCAATTATAACAATTTTCATTTCTAAGAGGTTTTTTACTCGGAAGTAAAACTAAAAGATATAGGTACACAAAATTGGTGGAAAAAAATACGTCTTGAAAATGAAAAATTAAACAAGACGATATGAGAGTAGATACGTTGAATGTCAGAAGTATAAAAGAAAAAGAAATCGCAGAGGAAATGACAAAACACGGTGTTGAGATATTAGGACACAGAAATAGTATGTAGCATTAATTATAACCACAGATAAGTTAAAAACATAATTAAGGAAGAATATGTAAATGAGAGAATACTAAAGATCGAAATGAAGTTATTTGATGAAGAGATATGAACAGTAATATTCGCTTATGGTGTAAATAGGTAAGTATATTACGAACAAAAGAAAAGATTAATCCTATGGGGATCTGCAAGCAGTAATCGATTAAGGATGGGTAAATGTGACCTAAAAAAATGAAAATATGCGGATATAGAACAGTTCGCGGGAAGGGGGAGAGAAGAACCGAATTGCAATAACGAAAACAAAATTATAAAACTATGCATTGAAGAAAATGAACAAGCGCTAAGCAATACAAAATTTAAGCATATGTTTACGAGCGGGGAACCTAGAAGAAATGAAAGATCTATAATTCATTATTCTCTGGTCCAAAGATGAGAAAGGAAAATGGTAACAAATGTAAAGGTTACAAGACAAAGAGAAATAGGAAGTTATTTGGTAAAAATGGATATGAGGAAGCGGAAGAGAATAGAAAATGAAACATAAGACTGGAAATGAATCATAAGCCATCATAAGCGTAGAGAAACGAAAGTATCAAAATAAACACCAAGAGATATTAAATTCATAGTCAAAAGGGAAATTGGGTAAATTAAAAAAAATAATTCTTATTGGACGCAGCAATGGAAAGCTGTGGAAAGATAAAAGTATGGCCATAGAAGCAACACAAATAGTTAAGGAGATGAAAGATAGTTGGAAGAGATATATAAATACAAAAAGTCACAAGATAGTCGTTTTTAGGGAATAATGAAGCGTCTTTTTTCCAAAGTCTAGAGTCATTTTCAAAATTATTTTACATTTTTTCATTTGTCGAGTCAAATCAAAACACGACCTGCTCAGTGAAATCACCACAGTGTAACATAACTATTATTTTGTTGCAACAAATAATTTTTAATCATAACGATTAAAATGACTATCTTTCCAAAAGGGTATGGGTTATTCTAATATAACACCACTAAAATCATTTTCAAAATATTTCTTACATGAAATCTCCGTTATAATTACGATGTAATTGCCTCAGAACAACATTTCTAGACGGCTTAGTATTGATTTTTAGCAGTTCCGCATATTTTGATAAATTATCTGAATCATCGTAGAGTATAGTAAAACTTTTCCAATTCCATAATTTCACAAAATCAGCAAAAGCTTTGGCTAATGTGGGCCTGTACGGATACATGTTAATTGAGCAACAGTCGTTCATATGGTCTGAATTTTCTATTATTTGGATCATCGGAATCTCTTTATTGTCACAAATAGATTGCATGGTATTTGCATTATCTTCGGTTAAGAAACTAAATACAGTCGTAACACTGTTGGCTAACAGAGTACATCCACTTGAGACTACTGTTATTGGTTTATTTGAATTAACGCCCGATACATATCCATGAGTCCTGTTGATAACTACTTCTTGTGGAATGACGCTTGACAACATTTTTAAGATACCGTGAGTTAAAGGATTATGTTTATTTAGCCAATCGACGATTACTTCAAATGCCAGTTTTGCATGCTGATTTGAGCTTTCATATATTCCGCCTAAATAATAAAAATCATTATACCCACACGGTAAGAACTAAACAATGTAACATTCATGAATACCAAAGATGTTGTAAATAACTACACATCTTTGATGAATACAGCATCATAAAGGTTATTTATACTTTTGGACGAATATACTGTGTACATTCCTAGACGAGATATTTATAACACCCTAATTTCAATAGGTAACCGACTTACAGAGAAGAATAAATAAATTTAACTCACCCATGTATACATCGGTTGCAATCGCACTACATCTATTTATACTACTTGAAATAATAAAGAAACAATAAAATAACTTCAATAGATTGTTAAGTCTAAACGTGTCAAGATTCATGTTGAGATGTCTTTCGTTTGCTGCGAAACAAACAATTCTTCCTCAAAGTCTGTTTATATGCAATATCGAAGTTAGTGAGGTACTATTACACGCTTGTGAAAGCAACACTTACTATAGTGAAATATTCATCACATTGCTTGAAGTTTAGGTTAACAAACTACTGTTATTTGATTTTTAAATTTAACAGACATGTTTGAAAATATATAGGTAGTGACAACTTCATAAGTATTTCAATTAAGGCTAAAATGGGTTAAGCACAAAATTTGACGTTTTTTGGTACCCAAAATTAATTATCACCTATCATAGGATTTAATAAAGGTAAAAAGGAATTTTATTATTTTGGATAAATACGACAAAAATTTAGCCCCACCCCTACTACTGCAATCAGTAATAGTACCTCAGTAAAAGAGCCTCAATTGTGTCGATTTCAATTCCGAAAATAAACTTGATAAATTAAGTAGATTTAAACATGTTACTTTTGTACTCATAGTATGTAGTCTATAGATTTTATCAAACTTCCATTTCCGCTTATTCAATCTTATACAATAGTATACAGGGTGTCTCACGGTGACCGTCGGTTAGAAGTATATCAAGAACTGTAAAAGCTAGAAATTTGAAATTTTGCACATGCGACATGGAGTGTTTAATCTATTAAATAAAAATATTTTCCAAATGGCAGCACTTCCGGAAATACCGGAAGTGAGCATCAACTTCTTTATTTTAAATACAAACCAGGCAATTTTTTTTCACATTCTGATGTGTCATAAAATGTTTAGTAAGTATGCTTAAAATAATCGGAGTTTTCTAATTAAATTTATAATTAAATACTTTACAAAACATGGTTGGCTTTGAAAATGTTCAAAAAATTTTTATTCAATTGTTTCTTATGATGACAATTGTCAGTTAGCTATCAGCTTGAAAGTTTACGCTACATTTACGTTTGTTATCAGTGTTATCTGTTTGAATTTTGATTTTTGTGCTTAATATTTGTTTTTAATTGGGGAATATGGAATACACAAACGCTGATATTCTAAATTTGTTTTACATTCATGGCGAGTCTGCTCGTATTACTTTTCGGACCTGCAGAACCTTTAACTATTGAATAAAGAATCACTCAACACTTTAACGAAAGATGTGCGCATTTACCTACAATGACAGAACGAAAAATCAGGATGATTGAAAAGAATTTTTTAAATTTGGGCAAAGTAAATGCGCCACGAAGTTTGGCAAAGCCAATTGTTCCTAATGACGCTGCAGAAACCAAAGTATTGGGATATTTTAATGTTTTCCCTGAAAGTTCTGTTCGTTCGGCTGAAAGAGACCTTGGATAGTCAAGAAGTTGCATAGATAGAATTTTAAATAATCACAAAAGCATAAGAAACATTTGAATAAAATTTTTTGAAAATTTTCAAAGCCAAACATGTTTTGTAAAGTATGTAATTATAAATTTAAATAGAAAATTGTAAATAACTCTGTAATCATTGATTTTAGGTATAGGAACATGGTATATCAATTTAAAGGAAATTTATTTCTGCATCGAATGAGCCGATAATTAAATAGGCATTCCATTAAAAAAAGAGACTTTTTAAAGTTTTTCTTAAGTCTGGAAATAACGTCAAATAGATACTTAACCGCGGGCAATTTTTTATTATCCATTACAGACAATTGTGTCTCAATCTTTTGACATTGAGAAGCTAAAATCCCATTTCCCTAACTTTTACCACTTTCGACTTTCAATTTTATTTCCTAAACACGATTTTGACATTTTTCAGTGAAAAAATTTTTTTTTCTCAACAATCAAAATTGATACTCCGATTATTTTAAGCATACTTACTAAACATTTTATGACACATCAGAATGTGAAAAAAAATTGCCTGGTTTGTATTTAAAATAAAGAAGTTGATGCTCACTTCCGGTATTTCCGGAAGTGCTGCCATTTGGAAAATATTTTTATTTAATAGATTAAACACTCCATGTCGCATGTGCAAAATTTCAAATTTCTAGCTTTTACAGTTCTTGATATACTTCTAACCGACGATCACCGTGAGACACCCTGTATATGTTAAGGTAAAAGTATATAATTCGGTAAATGTATATACATAATTATCAGTTTAATATACTAAACCTGCAGATAACCTAGGCGATTTAGTGGCAATCTATGTTTAAAATTGGCATTTCTTTTATTTTCAAACTTTGTTTAGTGCCTAAACCAAACCAGGCAATTCTATACTATTACCGGTAAATGTATACAATTACCGAATTATATACTTTTACCTTAACATATATACTGTACACTGTACCTAATTTTTGAATATAAAAAGCTTTGAATATAAATTCGAAAACACGTTATAGATAAAACAATTTTTAGAAAACTGACTAATTCTTGTTCAGTTCTATACTTGAATTTTCTGTAGTCTCGTATAGTTTGCTTTTGTATTTTTGATTTGGTTTTATGTTTTGTTTTGACGTTTTTTATTTTATGCGAGTGATAAGTAATTTGTCTTTCATATCGGGTTTCATAATTTTTGGATATTTCGTAATTACAACTTTAATTTTCGTTTTAATCGATAGTGTGATAATAATATAATAAAAAGTGCCCATGTCACGTACTTTGCAAAGTACAATAAGTACGTATATTTATATAGGTATACGCTTAAATAAAACCATGATCGCAAAATACACCAATGATTTGAGAAATGCAAAAACAAGTCAATTTTTATATGAAAGGGGACAACTTTTGTCATGATTTTCAACCTGAAATGATTTCATCCCTTAGCGATGTGAGACGAACCCCTAAAATTTAAATAGGAATAATGGGGAAGTGATACGTCATTTAAAAGGTCTTTCTTTTCTGAATTCAGTGCACTAATTTTGAATGCTATTCAATAAGATGACATTCGCCAAATTCAAAATTCTTGACCAATGGCGACAACACCAAGCGGAATTCCACCGCTTTCAATTAGGTACTTTATTAAGAACTTACAGTATACGGTTCTCATCATCTGATAACCGCAGTAATTTTACCAAAAGATTATTATTATGATATGGATTGTTATTGGGAAACCGGAAAGATTATACAGACCCGGTTCACTAAGTCCAGCGCGGTTACCGTATCTCAGCTACTACAACAATTTTAGGAAAAGGTGATTAAAAGAAATTACTGGATATCACTTTGAAACTCCTAATTCTGCCGCTAGTGGGCGTGATTGTTAGGCTCATGTAAAGAAACGAGATAATATCTCCATGAAAATGGTCTTCCTTTACATGACTCTAGCAATTATGCAAAGTAGGGGTAGAATTGGTAGCTTTCCAGCAATTTCTCTTTTTCTAGAATTATTTTCCGTATAGCTCTATGACTATTACTTCCTATGATACCTAGTCGGCCTTAACCTTGTATAACGCTATTGTGATGTAACGCACCTGGAAGATTTGAATTGAAATGCTCCTCGCTGTAAATTTACCCGATTTGTAAATTGTATTGAAATGATGGTTACGCCACTGGAGCTTTAAAGCATTAATGTGTAATGGAATCGACATTACCCATTACATTTCCATTCCATTGTATCATGGTGTAGTACGAACCGTTTACGCTTAAACATAAAAAAGTGCAATGTGGTTTCCTACAGTAAAAAACGAGGCGTTGTTCTGTTTAATTACTCCGTAAATGCAACAACTCTAAATCGTACCTCCTCTGTGAAGGACTTAGGTTTTTTATTTGACCACCAATTCCAGTTCACCGAACACGTCCAAAACATCTGTTCCTCCGCATCTAAAATGCTGGGTTTTATCATTAGAAACAGCAAGTCTTTCAAGAATCCCTCTACATTATTCTGCCTTTACTTTTCCCTCATAAGATCTAAACTTGAGTACTGTGACTTAGTATGGTACCCAATCTACGAAACTCATTCAACTGCCATTGAAAGGGTTCAGCGTAAGTTCCTTAAATATGTTGCATTTAAAGCAGACGGCACTTATCCTGAAAGGGGTTATGCAAATGAATTGCTTCTCTCACGATTCCACGTGTTATCAATGGAAAAGCGTCGCATGCACAACAGCTTGAAATTTTTATATGGACTGCTGCACAATTTTATCGACTGTCCTTATATGTTATCTCGTCTCAATTTCTCTATTCCGTCGCATACATGTCGGTATCCGCAAACATTTCAATACTCAACACCTCGAACAAACATGTTGTTCAGATGTCCCACAGTACGCTTGTCAATTAACTACAACAAGGTGTGTAAACGTGTTGATGTGAACTTCAGTTCACTACCATCGATCCTTGCCACCATAGATAATTAAGTACCTACCTATATTAAATATATAAATATAATTATACAAATTAAATTTAAGTTTAAATTAAAGTTTAAGTTAAGGTACCTTTAGGTAATTTTCTCACCATTCTGTTTCTTTTTTTCTTCCTTTTTTTTGTTGTTTCCATTTGTTATAGATACAAGTATACTAAATATTCTTATCCTAAACATTTTTTTTATTGTACCTTTATACAAAATTGTTAAAGTTGCAAAAACTGGTTTTTATGTTTTTTAATTCAACGGTTTTTGTGTAAAGAGGAATACCAGTTATTAATTTCATGATGTATTATATATTATAATATTATATACAAAATATTTCATTTATGTTGTTCGTTTTTTGGACTCTTGTCTGTAGAACAATAAAGTTATTATTATTATTATTATTATCTGTCTTCTGTTATAAAAGTATGTGTATGGTGAATGTGTTACAGTAAATAAAATAATTATGGCGATTTTTGAAAACGCACATTTTTCGTTTTCTCTCTGCATCTTAGAAACAGGATTAATTTTTGAAATTGAAATTAAATCCGGATTGTTAATTAGCCTGTAAATGCGCAACTTTTCCTCTATTTGGTCGATTTTGTATCTATGTATTACCGTTTCGATTGTCCCCATGTAGGTAAGCACATCATTTTTTTCCTGCACATACTGTGTACTTCAGGATTTGGAAACGAATGCAAAATTGTAAAGAAATGCAATACTTCGTTTATTAAAAGATTAAACAATAACGTTAAGTCAATCGAAAAAGGTGAATTAATGAAATTGTGGTATACCTACCACACTACGACGAACCTTCTGTTGAGGGTTAAATTTTTTTATGATCAATTGATTAGTGACTTTATTGTCAACAGCCGCTCTTATTATCTACTTCCAAACTATAATGGCCCCCGTGATCATTATAAATCCAAAGCACTGGTCGCCCATTTATTTATTGATGTTGGAAATGCATATTTTATGAAATTGTTTTTGAAAACAATTGAACAATGTTTCCACCGCCTAGCAAAGAACATTTAATGTAGACAACGACACGGAACCTTCGGTTTTACTTCTTATCCTAAAGGAAGACGTGTTTTCGGTTTTATACAGCCTAGGAAAGAGGCGGATCGAACCTATGTCACCTGGACGAAAGGTAAACACGCATATCTTTATACCAAATAAAAAGGTAAGAAGTGCTAATAGCATCAATTGCTGAAAAATAAATACGAGTGCGTTACCTACACCTGTAGGTATGTATTATATAGATATTATGAATCTGCTAAAACTGCATTATGGAAACAATTTATTCGATGATCTTAAAACTTATACGTTGTATTTTCAAATTTCGTGTTCTCTTCTACACCGTCCAATAAATTCGGATACACCTTCAAAATCCAATAAAAATAATTAGACAATGTTTAGTTACCTACTTAAAAAGTGTAGGTATATTACCTACTAAAAGTACATTTATAACGAAAGGTCACAATAAATTTTTCGGAATGACTTCACCTTTAAGCTTCTCAAACCCTTCAAAAGCGGCACGCACGGCTTCCATCGGCATTTCTTGCCAAACGCGCCCGATAATTTTCTTGAACTGGTCCACATTTGTGATTTTATAGTCGTTAAGCTTCGAAAGCATGTATGACCACACGGAAAAATCTAAAGGGTTCAAATCTGGAGAGCTGGGAGGCTTATTCTTGGGTAGAAAATCGATCAAATTGGCCCGACACCAAGCTTGGACCACATTTGCGGTGTGGGATGGTGCTCCATCTTGTTGGAAGACGTAATAATCATTTCCGAAGATGCGTCGTAAGTTTGGGGCAACATTATTGTAGCAAAGCGTGGTTAATCGTTTATTTTAGTAAAGATACTGTACAAATAACTTAAACGCGTAACAATTATAATTTGTTTAATTAATGACTAACTTTCTTGTTTACATAAAAACAAGTTAATGATTACTAAGCAACAAGATGCTACCCTTGATGTTACTATTACATATTCTAACACCCCCCTTTAACATCATACGAGATAATAACAAATAATTTAAACTACTTTAGTCCTAACTCATTCGTGCAAAAAACATGTTTCTGTACAGATAACGGCTTTGTACAAACATCAGCACACATATCTGAACTAGGCATATACCTACATACTCTAAAATTATTTCTTTATTTTCTATAAGATTTCTTACGTAATGGAATCTAACATCAATGTGTTTTGTCCTACGTAAAAAAAACAGGATTAGTCGCAATTTTGTGCGAGCTTTGGTTGTCATTAAACAAAACAGTTATACTTCCCATTTCTAAATTTAAATTTTTAATCAAATTCTTTAGAAGAGACTGCAAGTGTACACTTTCCTTAGCAGCTTCACAAATTGCAACATACTCTGCCTCTGTGGATGAAAGAGAAACACAGTTCTGCTTTTTACTTTCCCATGATATTGCACAATTCGCCATCTTAAAAGCAAAACCACTAAAAGATTTACGATCAATTGAATTATTTTCCCAATCAGCATCTACAAAACCGGTCAAATTCAAATCCCCTTTTTTATAAAACAAGCCCAGTGACTGTGTGTCCTTGAGATACCTAAGTATGCGTTTGGCAGCAATCCAATGATCCTTTGATGGCTTCTGATTAAATTGACTTAAATAATTTATACTAAAAGGAATATCCGGGCGAGTGCTAACACTCAGATACATTAGTGATCCAATTAATTGCTGAAAAGGTTCATTAATAGGTTCACCTTCAAAATCTATCTTTGTGTTAGGGTCCATTGGATTCCTCACTGCCTTAGCGTCAGACATGCCAAATTTGTCTAACAAATTTTTAATATATCGAGTTTGATGAATTTTTAACTCTCCCTTACTTCTATTTCTCTCAACTTTCCAACCCAATACATTCTTAACAGGACCTAAATCTTTAATATCAAAATATTTTTTCAATTCTGCTTTTAAAGAATCTACACCCTTTAAATCATTATAAAATACTAAAAAATCATCCACATATAATGCAATAATGATAACTTTGCTATTTGAAGTTTTAAAAAATACACAAGGTTCTAACTCTGAAACTTTATAACCTAACTTCAATAAAACTTCCTTAGCCTTAAAAAACCATATAGTACAGCTTCTTAGGCAATAAACTGTTCACTTTTGAGTAGAAGCAAAATCTTTGTAAGGTTCATTAAGGACATCATACAGATATTTTTAAGAGGGAGACCCATCTCGGCATTGTCTCCCCTGGCCCCCCATTCGACCGCAAAGTTGCAATTCACAACATGTGGTTTATTATTTTTTTGTGCGAAAAGTATAAAACATATCGACGTGCAGATTACATTATAATGTTAAAAATAGATGTAGTTGCTCGTGATATTTTTTAAATTAGCTTAAAATATTGTATTCATACTAATATTTAATATTAATAATAAAAATTTACAATTTGTGGTTCGGTTTTTGAGTTTAATTCAGATGGTATTATGCTACGAAAAAACTTGTCAGAATAAAAAAGAAAGTGCGCAATATAGTTTATAATAATCCAAAATTTCAAAACTTTACGTCAATTCGATAAAAACTAATGAATTTTTATTGGAAAGTGCTTCTACGGGTGGTTATGATACGTACGAAGACCGTAAAATAAATTCTCGTAATATTTTCACTAATACTGATACTGATAGTGATACCATTAGTTGCAATCCTTATGATAAGAAATAAATATGTCAGATATAAACAAAAGATTGTGATTTTTTATTTTTTTGACACCTACACAAAATAGAATACATATTTCAATTCATATAGTTAACGAAACTAAAAATAATTTTCATTTACATATATTTATATAGTCACAACTGAATTAGTACATATTTGGTTAAGAACAAGAAAAACTATAATGTATGAGGAACAAATTATAGTCTAATCTAATAAATTCCTTTCACATGTGCCACTACATTTGCAGAAAGCAGTACAAGTCAAATTTAATTTCCTGCATTTGCATCTCGACGCGCATTTTTTGCAACTGCATTTTATTAACTCTTGACAACTCACTTGCGCTTGCGGAAGATCAGTCCATATTGGTGCCATAAATTTTTGACCAGTTTCCAACCCCACTGATCCGGTTCGGTGTTTGATCATTGCGAGGTTAAAGTTTGTCCCCATATAATCCCTCCTTGATAAACAGCACGTTTGAGACGAAGAAAAGGTAGTATAAAAAATTGTTTTGACTTTCCCAAGTATGAGAAGTTATTCTCTGATCATTTCTTAGTAAATTAATCATAGGTTCACATTTTGTGGTACATTCTAAAGTAGCTACAATGTCTGTAAAAATTAAACATTACCTGCATCTTCAATCGTCAGTTTCTCATCGCTGTTTACAGAAAAACATACGCGACAAAGTGTTTTTTATAGCAAATTTTGTAAGCTTTCAATTAGTTTCTATAAAAGTTTGTCGTAAAATAAATGGAAACGAAGATATTTAAAAAAAACTGAATACAAATATACATTTTAGTTAAATTCTGTGAAAATATATTATTTTCAAAGATGTATTTTTACAATAAAGTGCAACTTGCGAACGATTTATTGTATTGTATTACCTTTGTATATACAGGGTGTTTAAAAAATACGTTCGAATATTTGGCCCACTTATAGATCTCATCAGTACAAACAAAAAAGTCAAAATAAACATAAGTCCAAAAATCAGCCGTTTCCTAATTACAGCCTGTTTTTCAAATTAAAATAATTGTATGGCAAAGCCATTTTTTTTTTTTTTTGCATTTGGGGGTATTTAAAGACATTAGTTTATTGAAATCCTGTGAATAATTTAGATGAGTTGCGAGAACGAATTGAACATGCCTGCCAGACTGTTCGTATAAATCCGGGACTCTTTGAGAGAGTGCGGCGTTCACTTTTACGGAGATGTGAAATGTGTATACAAATGGAAGGAGGACATTTTGAACATCTTCTTTAAGAATCATTAATTTGTAATAATTAAAATGTATTTATACTGATATTTGTTCATGTTCTAGTAGAAACCTCGTTGAAATACTCCTACTGAGTGTAAATTATTTTAATTTGAAAAACAGGCTGTAATTAGGAAACGGCTGATTTTTGGACTTATGTTTATTTTGACTTTTTTGTTTCTACTGATGAGATGTATAAGTGGGCCAAATATTCGAACGTATTTTTTAAACACCCTGTATATATAAAGTACTGTAAATAGGATAAAACCAATTTTTAACAAAAATTTAACGGCCATTTTTTAACGAAAATCGGGATTCTTAATAAAATGTCAATTATTGAGTATACCTTTAAACAGCTGTAACTAGCGAAGTATTTATCGTACGAACTTCTGCCGACACTCATTTTACAGGTACATTAATTTTAAAAAAACTATTAGACACTTTACTGTCTACAAGTAGTAAAAACATAGTTATTTGCAAAGAAACGCTCGAAAATGAGAATTTTTCATTATTTCTTCCTCTATCGCCTTACCTATTACCAAAATGATATTTCGTATATTCATAGATTCAAAATTTAATTCTCTACAACTTTCATTATATGCACTAAGTACGTAGAATCAATAGTTTTCGACTTATTATTGATTTTATTATGCAAAACGAGCAGCGATTGCGTCTTAGAAAAAGGTTTAAAATTTTAAATGATTATATCTCTGTCAATATTAATCGTATGGAAATGTTTAAAAACGGAAATTGTTCGTAATTAAATTCTCTACAACTTTTATTTGAAGCATTTTGCGATACAAATGGCTATTCTCGAGATATAAGCGAAATACACGCGTGACGAGTGCGCGCACGTGTTACCGTTTCGCCGCAAAACAGTCGACATTTTAAAAAAATCTATCTCGGCTCCTATTGGTCGTAGAGACAAAAATAAAACATGAAAATGTGCGTAATTTTGTCAGCTACAATTTTCTTAACATTTTTGTTTTTGATAAAATTGATACTTTTCAGTTATTTAGGAAAATCTGTTTTTTTGACACTTTTTTGCCCCCCATTTCTCTCGGCGGGGGGGTACGGGGATGGGTCTCGCCTTTAAAACATTCTGTATGAGTTCAGTAATACACGTTAAAATTATTTTGCTTCTACTACAAAGTGAACAGTTTAGGTAATATTAGCGCCTAAGAAGCTGTACTAATAATCTTGCGTTCAGTCTTCGGATCCAATTTTCTTCGATTCTCATCAGCTACATGCGAAAAAGCTGTGCAGCCAAAAATACGTAGATGAGATAAATCAACTTTTGATCCAGACCATAACTCCATCGGTGTCGCTGTTTTTAAACGCTTTGTTGGGGACCTATTCATCACATAAACAGCTGTATTTGCAGCCTCCGCCATAATTCAAGTTCTGCACTACAGTGATTGAGCATGGACCTCACACGTTGAATTATTGTTCTGTTCATACGTTCACTCAGTCCGTTTTGAGCAGGAGTATACGGAACTGATCGTTCGTGCTTAATACCGTGCTTAACCAAAAATTGTTCAAAAGCATTACTACAATACTCCGTACCATTATCAGTACGCAATACTTTTATTTTTCGTTCACATTCGTTCTCAATGCGAGCCTTAAATTCTTTAAATTTGTCAAATACTTGACTCTTATTTTCAAGAAAGTAAATAAATACCATCCTTGTATGGTCGTCTATAAAAGTACAGAAATAACGCGACCCGCCATAGGATTCCACTTGAATGGGGCCACATAAGTCCGAATGGATCAAGTCCAATTTATTATTTGCTAATGTCTTGTTTTTGTTTGTATAAAAAGGTAATTTAGACTGCTTACCTGCAATATAAGACACGCAGTTGTGCGAATCATCTATCTCGTAAATTATGCCTGTTGACAAGTTATCGCGTAAATTTTTCATTGCAATTCGATTCAAATGACAGAGTGCCAAACACGCGACTGTTCAACTTTCGTTTCCGGCACAATATTCGGTTTATCATTTCCGTTTTCCGAATCATTTACAACATTAAGTCGATAAACTCCGTCCACAGCATCTGCAGTTATCAAAACATCACCTTTCACTTTAACATTTTGGTAAACACAACAACTTTTTTCATTGAATACGACAGTGTAACCTTTCTTAGCAAGAACACTTACAGAAAGTCAGTTAGCCGATAAACCAGGTACATACACGACATCAGAAATCGAAGTCACAGATCCCTCAGGAACAACAATAGGAAAATCTCCCGAACCGTCACAAATAAGTTTCTCCCCATTAGCAACACTAACTGTGGTCTCTCGAAATTCTTTTTGAAAGTTCATCAAATTATTTTTGTTTGAACACATGTGACGATTTGCCGCACTATCCACAAACCAATCCGTATTATTTCCTGTTACAGTACCAAGTGCAGTAAATAAAGCCTTATTTGTATTTTTCAAACTGGTTTTTTCAGTTTTGTTCTTTGGACAATTTTGTCGCAGGTGCCCCTCCTCTTTACAAGTCCAACAGTGAGGTTTCCACAAAGACTTCACCTTTTTTTTATTAAACGATAATAAAGCCTTGTCTTCCATGGAAACATTCTGTTTATCGGAATTCCTACTACTTTGAAGCAATTTATTTTTAATGAAATCACTGGATATCTCTGCGTTTGTACTTTCCAAAGCCATAACCATAGGGTCATAATTCGAAGGTAAACCTGACAGAAGAATGACTCCAATAAATTCATCTTCTATGGACTTCCCCATACCTGAGAGTTGGTTAGTGAGATTCATTACCTCATTAATATAATCCTCCATTCTTTTGAATGACTCGAGTTTGATTCCAAACAGTTGTCGGAGTAGACTAAGGCGCCGATTCAACCCCCTGTCCTCATATGCTTTTTCTAACGAGTTCCATGCCTCCTTTGCGGTTTTTGCTGCAATAACATACGGAAAAGCACATTTGTCGATCATTAGATTGATCTTGCTAAGGGCTTTTTCATCTCTTCTAGCACGAGTATCAGCAGGCGTCTTATCTTCATTATCGTAACCAATGGGGAAAAATACGATTTTTTGGAAACCATTTTTTCTCATAGAGGAATCATAATGAATCATTCCCCCCCAAGAAATAGTCGTCTACGACCAGCCGTTCCTTAGCAATAGCGCTTTAAAGTCGCTTCGTTATCAGCTGGACCCGAGCACAGCCCGAACGTTTCCGACGATGCCCTAAGGTCCTGTGACGTCACGTCCCACACGGCAATGTACGGAGCGTATGGAGACCAGTGTTTTTAGTCGTTTTTATCTTGTATTTATGTAGTTTTTCGTTGTATTTTACCATTTTATAAACAATTATATTGTTGGTTTTAAAGGATGTTATTTAATGTCAATATTTCTTTGGGTAGTGAGAAATCGTGACCGGGAGACACCCGTCCTAACCTTTCTTGCTCATCATAATGTCCAGTGGAACATCTTAGTAACATAATTTATTGTTTCATAACGTAATAAAGTAATTAACGCTCTAAACTACGATTAAAATATGTCTCCCAAAATACCATTGGGGAACTTTTATAAATTTCTCGAGGTTTTGGGACCGGCGTAGCTAAACGTAAACATTGCGTCGGTTTGTTTACGGGAATGGCCCATTTGGACTCGACCGTTTGAACGCGACCGTTTGAACGCGACCGTTTGAACGCAGGGACGTTTGAACGCAGGGACTTTTTAACGCAGGGACGTTTGAACGCAGAGACGTTTGAACGCAGAGACGTTTGAACGCAGGGACTTTTGAACGCAGGGACGTTTGAACGCAGAGACCTTCGAACACAAAATTTAAAATTTTTTTAAACTATTACCGTTTAAGTTTAGTTTAGAACACATTAACAAAAACTGAGAACCTGTAAATATGTGTTAAAAGTTTGTGTATTTATATATTTAGAAAAGAAAAGAAAAAACGAAGACCATTGTAAAAACCTTCGTGTGAGGGCGGACCTCTGTGTACATGGGGGCGAAGCATATTGAATCGTTGTTAGAACCTCTTAAGTTTTTTTTTTAAACAGGTTCGCGTAGCGAACCTGCCACCTAAAAATACTTTTAATGTTAAGACGTAGGTCTTTTTTTGACCTAATAATAATCAATTAATTAGTGGATTTTAAGGGATGTGGACAAAAGAATTAATGGATTTTGAGGGCGGTGGACTAAAGAACTAGTGGACGTAGCGGCCAGTGGACAAAAGAATTAATGGAATTTGAAGGCGGTGGACGAATGAATTAGTGGACGTAGCGGTCAGTGGACGAAATGGAATGGATGAAACGTCACACAATCGATTTTTATAATGTAACAAGTAAAACGCTTACCTACATAAGAAAATGTCAAGAATATAATAAAATAGTAAGATAGCACTTCCTAAATAGAATTTTGTCTTTATCGCGAAAGATCGACGATCTAACTGTAAGTCTTTAACAAAAACAATTATTTTAGACTACATATTTACAAGTGCTCAGTTTTTGGTAATGTGTTCTAAACTAAACTTAAACGGTAATACTTTAAAAAATAATTTAAATTTTGTGTTCGAAGGTCTTTGCGTTCAAACGTCCCTGCGTTCAAACATCCCTGCGTTCAAATGGCCTGCGTCCAAACGTCTCTGCGTTCAAAAGTCCCTGCGTTCAAACGTCCCTGCGTTCAACCGTCTCTGCGTTCAAACGGCCGCGTTCAAACGGTCGCGTTCAAACGGTCGCGTCCAAACGTCCTAGACCCTTTGTTTACTACGTTTCTCATTACACCGTGTGTTTTTTATTTCTTGTACTTACGTTTTAGAAGAAAGTGGTAATAAAATATAATTATTGACTGTGTTATCGTATTTATCGTCTTATACCCTTCAAACAATAAAAACGAGTAAGAACGTGGTTTGTGGCATTTATAAGGTTTGATATTAAGCAAATTATCTGTAAATTTCCAGTCCCGAGGTATACCAAACACAAGAATTGTTTTGTTGAAGTGCAAAACAACTTTTCTTTCCTTAACCTGACCTAGTAAACAGCATCTACATTCTGTGATAAAACAGCATTAAGAAATGGGTGAACTTATTTTTCTAATTTTTAGGCATACCGACTTATGTTCTTAAAGTGATAAAACCGAATATGATGATGATAAACACAAGAAATAATTTAATAATGATTTTGTATTAACCGGCGGCGTTGATCCGGTCTGCAAATCGACCACTTATATGGCCACAGAAATAGTTTTGTGTGCAAGATATTCAAGTGTCCTTTTGTTTTCAATTCACCAACAAATTATGTAATTAAAAAAACCACTCACCTAGTGTTTATATTCCGTGAAAACAGTTGAAAATCGTAAAAAAACAACTCTGCAAGCCAGAATCAACAGGTCCTGTATGGGTTGTGACGTCACTGTGCCATCGGGAAACTCGGAAACGTTCGGCATGTGATCGGCTCTCGCCAATTTTAGGGCAATTTAATAATTTAATTACGGACAAACTACTATTCGGATCGCCGTAAAATTTTTCACGGCAAAACTTTTTTTGAAATCTTCGTATGATGATGTGTACTACATTGATTTCTGAGATTTCGTATTGTTCCCCATTATACAATTCCACAAATTGTCATGGCGAAGGTAATTCGTCATTTGAAATTTCCATTCCAAATAGTTGACTCTTCCCTTCAACTTTTCGAAAGTTGGAAGAGATCCACCACTAGCTGTTTCAGTCATAGCGCAACAGGTATCTATACAACTTTTTAAATTAGTAAAAAAAAATTTACCTAACGCACACGCGGTTCACAAGTTTAAGTGACAGAAATTTACTAAAACAATATTTGATTCTGGCTATTCTGGGTATTCTGGCTATTCTGGGCCCATAACCATAACCTGTAGCAAAGCGTGGTTAATCGCTTATTTTACAAATAACTTAAACGCGTAACAATTATAATTTGTTCAATCCTACCATGGAAACTTGTAGTTTCTTACTTGGATACGGAACGCGAAAGCGTTTGTTTTCCTCACTCATAGCAACGGGTGGGCGAAAATATTATTACACTCACTTGTGAGTGAAAAAAAATTTCGCCCACTGGAATAACGTGTTGACAGATAAAATTGTCAAAATTGAGAAATTTAAAAAGCAGATTTTTGAAATTCTAGTAGCAGGATTGAACAAAACGCTATACAGCACGCGTGAAGAAACTATTTCGCTCACTTTATGCATTCGCAAACTCGGCTAACGCTTCGTTTGCGAAACGGCATATGCGTGAGCGAAATTCTTAGTTTCTTCACTTGTACTGTAATATACTATTGTTCAATCCTACCATGGAAACTTGTAGTTTCTTACTTGGATACGGAACGCGAAAGCGTTTGTTTTCCTCACTCATAGCAACGGGTGGGCGAAAATATTATTTCACTCACTTGTGGGTGAAAAAAAATTTCGCCCACTGGAATAACGTGTTGACAGATAAAATTGTCAAAATTGAGAAATTTAAAAAGCAGATTTTTGAAATTCTAGTAGCAGGATTGAACAAAACGCTATACAGCACGCGTGAAGAAACTATTTCGCTCACTTTATGCATTCGCAAACTCGGCTAACGCTTCGTTTGCGAAACGGCATATGCGTGAGCGAAATTCTTAGTTTCTTCACTTGTACTGTAATATACTATTGTTCAATCCTACCATGGAAACTTGTAGTTTCTTACTTGGATGCGGAACGCGAAAGCGTTTGTTTTCCTCACTCATAGCAACGGGTGGGCGAAAATATTATTACACTCACTTGTGAGTGAAAAAAAATTTCGCCCACTGGAATAACGTGTTGACAGATAAAATTGTCAAAATTGAGAAATTTAAAAAGCAGATTTTTGAAATTCTAGTAGCAGGATTGAACAAAACGCTATACAGCACGCGTGAAGAAACTATTTCGCTCACTTTATGCATTCGCAAACTCGGCTAACGCTTCGTTTGCGAAACGGCATATGCGTGAGCGAAATTCTTAGTTTCTTCACTTGTACTGTAATATACTATTGTTCAATCCTACCATGGAAACTTGTAGTTTCTTACTTGGATACGGAACGCGAAAGCGTTTGTTTTCCTCACTCATAGCAACGGGTGGGCGAAAATATTATTTCACTCACTTGTGGGTGAAAAAAAATTTCGCCCACTGGAATAACGTGTTGACAGATAAAATTGTCAAAATTGAGAAATTTAAAAAGCAGATTTTTGAAATTCTAGTAGCAGGATTGAACAAAACGCTATACAGCACGCGTGAAGAAACTATTTCGCTCACTTTATGCATTCGCAAACTCGGCTAACGCTTCGTTTGCGAAACGGCATATGCGTGAGCGAAATTCTTAGTTTCTTCACTTGTACTGTAATATACTATTGTTCAATCCTACCATGGAAACTTGTAGTTTCTTACTTGGATGCGGAACGCGAAAGCGTTTGTTTTCCTCACTCATAGCAACGGGTGGGCGAAATAGTTATTTATGTATCAAGGGAATTATAAGGGTCTTAATTACCGAGGGTAAAGTTTGCGTCCCGAGGG
Organism: Pyrocoelia pectoralis; assembly: GCA_036250285.1. Taxonomy (NCBI): domain Eukaryota; kingdom Metazoa; phylum Arthropoda; class Insecta; order Coleoptera; family Lampyridae; genus Pyrocoelia; species Pyrocoelia pectoralis. The sequence goes on from CM070074.1 coordinate 43,949,597, forward strand.
CCTTGCGCCCGAGGGACAGCAATTACCCGAGGTAATTGAGACCTATTAATTCCCGTGATACATAGATAATTTTATTTCTGACCGAGTTTAATAAAATTTGTTCATTTCCGGTATATTTGATTCAGGTATCGTCGATTGCAGTTTTGGTTGTTGCTAGGTTACTGGTTCATAAAAGAGCCGCAGAGGGAATTATAGCGTCTTTATATCCCAAGGGAGTTATGACACTCTTTATTGGTATCGTAACTATGACAATATAAGCTTATAATATCACTGTCAGAAATAAATATTATTACACTCACTTGTGGGTGAAAAAAAATTTCGCCCACTGGAATAACGTGTTGACAGATAAAATTGTCAAAATTGCGAAATTTAAAAAGCAGATTTTTGAAATTCTAGTAGCAGGATTGAACAAAACGCTATACAGCACGCGTGAAGAAACTATTTCGCTCACTTTATGCATTCGCAAACTCGGCTAACGCCTCGTTTGCGAAACGGCATATGCGTGAGCGAAATTCTTAGTTTCTTCACTTGTACTGTAATAGTATATTACAGTAGAAGTGAAGAAACTAATAGTATATTACAGTACAAGTGAAGAAACTAAGAATTTCGCTCACGCATATGCAGAGTATATTACAGTACAAGTGAAGAAACTAATAGTATATTACAGTACAAGTGAAGAAACTAAGAATTTCGCTCACGCATATGCCGTTTCGCAAACGAGGCGTTAGCCGAGTTTGCGAATGCATAAAGTGAGCGAAATAGTTTCTTCACGCGTGCTGTATAGCGTTTTGTTCAATCCTGCTACTAGAATTTCAAAAATCTGCTTTTTAAATTTCGCAATTTTGACAATTTTATCTGTCAACACGTTATTCCAGTGGGCGAAATTTTTTTTCACCCACAAGTGAGTGTAATAATATTTTCGCCCACCCGTTGCTATGAGTGAGGAAAACAAACGCTTTCGCGTTCCGTATCCAAGTAAGAAACTACAAGTTTCCATGGTAGGATTGAACAATATACTATTGTTTAATTAATGACTAACTTTCTTGTTTACATAAAAACAAGTTAATGATTACTAAGCAACAAGATGCTACCCATGATGTTACTATTACATATTCTAACAATTATTCTGTAAAACTTCCGTTTGGTAATACTCGGCGTTGATTTTAACGCCTTTGTCGATGAATACCAGAGGAAGTTTACCGCGCTTATAAACTGCTCCCCAAACCATCACTGAGGGTGGATTCTGAAATCTACGAACGTTTCTCTGGCTTACGGGAATATCTTGTATCTTTACTGCCCACAACCGATCGTTTTGAACATTGTGCTGATGTTCCAGCACAAAAAGTTTTTCGTCAGAAAACAAACTCATGACCTGCGTGCCAGGAAAGTATCGCGTTGCTTAGAAGCTTCCGAAACGCCGTACACCTTTCGTTTTTTCAAAATATCTCTTGGAAATTTTCAAATCGGCTGCCAATTTTCGCAGTGAACGATGGTGTTTTCGTCGAATCCGCTCCCTCACAATTTTCACTACTCGTACTGTCCTTACAGAACGCGGCCTACCAGATCTTCTCCTGTCCTCCAAAGAGGAGGTCTCATTGTACCGTTTTATGGTTTTGTAAACAAAATCAGGCTTGATCCCGAGGTTTTTCAGGTCTTTAAAAATGGCACCGGGACGCTCATTCAAAAACTTAGCAATTATCACCTTCCTAAACTGCTTCATTGCGATTTTTAAGTAAATGACATGTGACAGAAGCAGGGGCGCACCCAGGTTTTTATTTCGGGGGGGGGGGCAAAAATATTTGAGAAAAGTTAAGCGGACTATCTAACTCCATCGACTAAACAAAGTGGTGCGTGGTGCGTATCCAACACTTTTTTGTATACCTACACTACCTACGGTACAGCAATATTGCTAAATTTTGAAGGCGAAGGTATTTGTCGGCAAAATAACTTCATTGTTCAAAATTTCGGGAGGGGTTTGACCCCCCCCCCCCCCCCCCCGTTCCGCCACTGGACAGAAGTTTGATATTACCCTCATTTGCCTGCATAAGCATTGCGATATCGAACTGTACAAAAGCATGTCTCTAAAGTTGGTATTACACTTACAACACGCGCGCGAAGAAGTGTATCCGAATATATCGGACACGGGCTAGTTCTCGTTGAAATTCATAATAAAATTAATAAAATATTTGTAACACCTTTTAATGGATATATAAAAATATATAAAAAAAGACTTATTACAAATAAATATTAAACTTTTAAGTACTCGTATCTACATTTGTATCCAGATTTTCTAACGATGAGCTTATTTGTGTCATCTTTTTTATTGTTTTATGAAAGCTGAAGGCATACTTTATTTCGTTTTTGTATTCCTGAAAGAATATTTTTTTATTTTGGCCTATTCTGTGATACACATTTATTCCTAATTCAATAAAGGAGAGTACAAAAGCCAAAAGGACTCCAATAACTGTAATCCAAAATATACCGGCCATATGATGGACCGTTAATGGTGGTGCCACCGTTTCAGGTGCTGGTTCCTGAAATAAATCCCATTTAAAAAATGTTATATTTTGGTATACCTGTTACTTTGCATAATTTTGACCCTAGAGCTTCTTCCCACCACTTCCGCTGTAATTGATCCATCATTCCTTTTTGCTGTAATAGCAAAATAGCAGAGCTGAGTCGATTTCGAAAAGAGGAACCTAAAATTATAAAACATTAATGTATTGTAAACACATTTTTCAACCTTTTCTTATTGCAATTCCGAAATATCTTTCATCCAATCTATCTCCTACACTTATAAATTCACAGATAACATTAGCCGCATATTTAATAGTAACAGATTCCATAAAAAATGCGTAATTTCCCTCCAGCACCTTTAATGAACCTTCATACGCATCTTCTGACATATACTCGGGGTGGGAGTCCATATAATCACCAATTTGGCTAAATATCGGATCTTTGGACCTCTAAAAAATGATTACTGTGAAGTTAAAACCGAAAAGATTTACCTGAAAAAATTTATGCGTAGCTTCGTTTGTAACGGCACCATATGTTATGCCAAGTTTGTCCGCTCTTTTTACTAATTCTTCTACATTGCTGAAAGGTAACTCTAATTTCTCTGTTGTTAATGAGGCGGCCAATTGAGCTTTATAAAACGATACTATTACCAAAATGAAAAATGCGAAAAAACTAGATAGGATCCTTGTAGATGTGGCTCTATGTATACCATATACGGTAATATAAAAATTTTGAACAAAATGCCCTTACCGTGGTGCTATTTCAGCTCCTTGTTGCATAAAACATCCTAACACAAACCAAAATGAATTGCTTAAATGAAACTGATTAACGAAATATTTCGGATGCTTTACGCATCTGTCCCAGTTGTCCCATTCTGGTTGACAAACTCTGGCCATTACATAGAGGCCAATGGACACAGTAAAATATAATATTGCTATCCATAGCCATACTTCGGGATGAAAAGGGTGGGCAAATGAAAAAAAAACGGGCACAGGTTTTGAGGGCCTTAGGTATAATATTTGAATACCTAAAACAAAATAACACACATGGAACAATCAGCCTATTTAATAAAGATAAGTTACCTAAGGACATAAAAGGAACTGTGAAATCTACATACTGTCCTCTTTCCATTGTAATAGCAATGTCACCAATAGCTATATCACCTTTCTAAAAATTTGGTTGAAAAGCTTAATTATTAGTCAATCTTTACATTACTTACCCCACTCAGAATATCTCCTATCATTCCATTCCAAGTTTGTGTGACAGGATCATAGTCCCCATTTTTATCATCCTCGTTACGTATGAGTGTGTAATTGAAACCTTCTAACTTAGCAATTTCGGAAATAATGTCAATTGCGAAACCTTCAAATTGATCATTGCCAAATAATGCTGTACTACTATTCTTGTAGAAGGTATAAGGTTCTGACTAAAAGCGATTTTGGAACCTTAAAAATAATGTACGTAGCTTTTCCGCTATTAGTTTATTTCTTACCCAACTAATCATTACATTCAAATGCTTATTTTTTAAACTATCCTCTTCCATGGATGACACAAAAAACTTCTCCATTCTAATTCTTTCCTTCGGTGTCCACGTTCCAATTTTAATAATACCGCCTTCTTTTAGTGTAATGATGTTTAAACTAAATTCACTACGCATTCCTGCATGGTCAAATTGTATTTGACCAGTTAGACCGTTCATCGTTTTCTGAAAAAAATTGACTGTAGGTACCTTTTTTGGTTCAGTAGTAGGTATCTTTCCCTAACGTACATTTTGCAAAACATCACATATTATAAAATATATAAATTTTGATTACCATTTTGAGAAAATTGTATATTGTACTTCCATATGCCCAATTGTCTGTTGCGTTGCATGACAACTGTGATATAGTAAATCCATGCAAATCTTGAAGGGTTTCCGAAAATAGGTGAACAGCATCTATTATTAACGCCGATGTTGTTTTCAGCTTCCAAGCACTTATGTGAGGAGCAGAGGTCGGCATCTTCATATTTTTCTTTGTTAACTGAATATCCTCTGCGGCCTCGATTACTACATCGGTGGTTGGATCAACAAGTTGTACCTTCGCAAGGGGAATAATGATATTAATACTAACAGCGCAGTGTATTAGATTAGCAGTGTAGCAATGTAGGTATTAGCTGCCTATTACCACAGAAGAAATACCTACGGATGCAGAAGCGACACTTACGGCGGTTTCTTTGATGTTTGATGCGCTAGATTGCCATATTAAAAGCAAGTATTTGGGCGGTGCTGTTTATTAAAAATATCCAATATATAAAATAAAATATACAACTTTTTTATAAATGTGTTATATTTAGTAATTTTTACGCCACATTCGGTGGTTTCCGTGATGTTTGCAACCTCCTTTTAGTTCATTTTAGTGTGACGGCCATCTTAAAAGAAAGTATTTTCGTATTACAAATTGGTATCTGCGAAAACGGGTAAGTGTCGCTTCTGCATCCGTAGGTATTTCTTCTGTGCTATTAATATCCGAGAATAATAATAAGAATTTTATGGATGCTGAGTTGACCTCGAGCAAGAAAGGTGCTAAAGTGATTCTGGCGGAACCGAGAATCGAACACGGACCATCGCATCGTCGTCGCAATTTGGCGCTCTAACCACTAGATCACATCTTATGTAGGTATGGTACTTATAAAACTACTTACGCCGATTATGTTCGTTTCACTATGTTGGTATAGACTGAGATCCAACGTATGCAAATCGAAATTTAAAATAATATAGTTATATTTCTTCATCATAAGTCCGACCTCCTGAGCTTGTTTTAAAATGTCGTCTAAGCTCTCGATAGAACAGCTTATAACAAAATTGGTAGCTTTTGATTTCCTAACTGTTTTCCAGGTATCTCTTAAAAATGAATAAGTACCTATTCGTGTACAGTAACGTTTTTCCATACATACCTGTAACCAGAGGTTTCATTTTTGTGTAGTAAATGAATATTCACTGTCGCTCCACTGCTATTAGAAATTTTTAGTACTTCTGAAACGGAATTCACATTCACATTCTCATACAGTAAAGCAAAACTGGTCCACTTAAAATATTGCACCAAGTCACCAAAAGCTTTGACAACCACAGGACGATGGGGGTACAAACTTATGGAGCAACATTCGGGATCATTTTCATTGCTTGTAGCAATATTTATAACGGGTATTTCTTTTGAGTCACATATCGATCGAACTATGTTCTCACTGTTCTCTGATAGAGATGTGAAAATACCCACCACGCCTGTTTTGATCATAGAACAAATTATTTCCATTGCTGTAGTAGGCATGCTCCAATTGATACCAAGAAAGGATTTGCGTACTGTATCAATAATATATTCTGGTTCGATATAATCAAGAGTTGCCTTAAGACGGCGATCATAAAGTAGTTCTTTTTTATTCACCATATCCAGGGCTACGTTAAAAACTAGAAGTTCTTCATGATCGAAACCTTCAAAAATGCCACCTAAAAATAAATCATTTATTAGTGTGTGCTTTATCGACTCGGCGAATAGATTGATTAATTACTTTTCACTCCAAGACCTACTTAACTTCACCGTTGTTATGTAAAATTGGTAACTATAGGAACAGTTAAAGCCAATCCTTAGATAACTGGTGCGAAAGATCACAAACCGATAAACTGTTCATCATTTTCTAAAGATAAAGTGCCTAAATACAATTATAAGTTACAGGCGGTAAAAGCAACTATAAAAACGTAAAGAAAATTTGGCTTTCTCCTCGAAGTTATTTAGTTCATTAGGAGCAATTTCCCCTGGTTTCTATCTCGCCATGGTTGTTAACATTTGACTTCCCGTACAGGACGATTCTAAAAGTATTTAAATCATTTTAGAAAGAGGAACTAAAAGGTGTCACTCTTGGGGTCTACCTAAAATAGTCGCTTGATAATTTGACTGCGATAAACTTAATATAACAGGGTGAATGAGACCACCCGTATCAGGCTTTTATTTAAAGAACGGTGAGTCGTAGAGAGATGGGGTAAAAAAAGTGATTATAAAAGCCATAATAAAGAATCGAATGGTGATATCATTATTTCTCGGACAAGTCAGCATTCCTCCAGAAGGCCCCCAACTCCAAAATTTTAAATGGCACCATAAGTCCAAAAAGGTATTTTTTGAAAGATTGTTAAAAAAGAAGAAAGTTTTATAGGAAAAATTATTTTATTACTGCCACCCGTTTTAAGTTATATTCGACTAAAGTTGTTAAATTTGAAATTCATTGTTAACAAGAAACATTGAAAAGTCGACTTTTAAAATCTAGTTACCAATGTTACATGTGTTCAAAATATCTTCCATTTACTGCTAAGCACTGTTGAGCTCTTCTAGGTACACTATCAGTGGCTCTAATAAGTACTTCTTGAAAGGGAAGAACACATGTAACATTGGTAACTAGATTTTAAAAGTCGACTTTTCAATGTTTCTTGTTAACAATGAATTTCAAATTTAACAAATTTAGTCGAATATAACTTAAAAGGGGTGGCAGTAATAAAATAATTTTTCCTATAAAACTTTCTTCTTTTTTAACAATCTTTCAAAAAATACCTTTTTGGACTTATGGTGCCATTTAAAATTTTGGAGTTGGGGGCCTTCTGGAGGAATGCTGACTTGTCCGAGAAATAATGATATCACCATTCGATTCTTTATTATCGCTTTTATAATCCATTTTTTTACCCCACCTCTCTACGACTCACCGTTCTTTAAATAAAAGACTGATACGGGTGGTCTCATTCACCCTGTATATCAGCAACTCCCCACTCAACTTTAACCAATTAGGATCAGTTAGAAGTGGCATAACTACAAGTTCTGATAAGCCTAGAGGACTAGAATCATTACTATTTATTAAAAAGCGTTTGTTTTTGTGAACTTCTAAACAGTCGAGTTCATTTTTATTATTTACTTGCTTAACTAAGGAAATATCTACTTTGTGATAATGATAATAATTTTCAAGCATGTGTAAAGCAGATGCAAATTTATCTCAACAATTGTATTTGATGCTGTTTGAAACGAATTTTAAGTGTACTTTTAGTTTTCCCAGTAAACCTACACTTGGTTGCATCCTTTACAGTCTTCACTGTATTGCCGAGAGGGAAGGCAAGCACTGTAACCACGGTGACATAATTTTTATAAGGAAATTTCATGTTAGATGAAAATATTGCGTACGTAATTATTTGTAAACTGTCCATATTGAAAATATTCACGGGAAATTAAATCAGTTGTAAGGAATTCTGATCATGCCATCGATTTATCATTGTATACACCTAATTACCTACAACCTTTCCCTTTTCACATTTCTTCTTCTAAAGTCAATAATAACCAAGTCATAGGCAAAGAACAAAAAAATCTTTTGGCGATATATCTCATTAGCTATGAATTTTCCAAGAAAACAGAAAGCTTGTGAACCTTTATTTTTTTCTCCAGTTTAATCGTCTCTCTATCACCGCTAGTTACAAAGCATCGGAAAAAGCTCACCATGCATGTGAAATCTTCACTTGTAGATGTAATCGCCCTATTCTGCGTCTTTTTCTCAGTTTACAATACAAATTGGAGGGATTCAATGTAAATCTATCAATCTATTTGTGCAGTTACGATAATAGGTTTTTGAAAATAAGTTCATCAGGCAGGTAGGTATTTGAATATTTAAAATTCTAGTTCGCTGAATTTATTTCAGTGGCAGTGGCTATAAGTAGTTATGTTTAAATATGGATCGGATGTATAGGTACCTACTGTGCTTAAACAAAAGTATTGAAAATCTGCTTACCAACTAAAATATCATCTGCAGGTTCACTTCGCTGAACTGCACTTGAACAAAAGACTGCAATAACTATAAACAATTTAAAAAACATGATAAACTATAAACACGTGAATAACCGCATCAGTTTATGTATAGACATTTTACTTAGGCGAATATTTTTGAAGTAGTTGATGCTATTTGTGAAACACAAGCACATTTCGTTAAATATAGATTGAAAGCATTGAGTACAAAAATGTCTTGGTTTATGCGGAATTTTATTTTAAACGTCTCTACCTAAACAAATCAGTGCTTAACACTTTTACTGCCCATTAATTATTTGGGACATTACTCTGTGCCACCTTTTCATTTATAGTATACCCCTTGTGCCCATCTATACATAAAAGCATATCCGAAAGATCCGACGAAATAATTTAACATTGAAACATATCATACTGTGAACGCGCCTCGCGCGGTCCGGGCATACGACGGCGGGAGACATCAACGCGCCTAGGGCGTTGTGGGCACTGAACATGACGTTTTCGTTTTTAGTTTTGGGGGGAGGGGGGTCTACATGAGAGTTCGTCAGGTCCAGTCAACTATCCCCAATTCGGTAATGAGAAAATTTACGGCTGACCATGTGATTTAGAATTTAGTTCAGAATGTTAACTTATTTCGGGGGGGGGATACGCCAAGTAGTTGAATTTAAAGAACATTTTTAATTATTTGCTTTAAAAATGACCGATTGGAGACGCTATTGCAAGTAATGCATACAGAGCCTGTCAAGTTTAACGTCCTCAATATTAGTTGTGGAGAAAAATGTTTCAAATAAACTATATTTCAATAATATGAAGGTATAATTAGAAGTTAGCGTCACTTATACAGGGTAGTTATTTTAAATTCCATTTAGTTAAATATTTTTATTTTTGAATTCTACGTTTTAAGAGGTAATAACGTATCTAAACTGTGCAGCAAGAATAACTTATTAATTTTTTTTACAAAAAGCTTAACAAATAATCATTTAAATGTTTGGAGTTTAAAATTGTCAAAAATGGTGTAACGGGGTTGCTCAATAAATGTTTGAACTTTGAAGGCGATGTCTTGAAAATAGTAAAACGATTTGAGGGGGCGCCATTTAAAATAGGTGGTCCTTTAAGGCAGGGGCGCACCCAGGTTTTTGTTTCGGGGGGGGAGGGGGGTCAAAAATATTTGAGAAAAGTTAAGCGCACTATCTAACTTCATCGAAGAAACAAAGTGGTGCGTGGTGCGTATCCAACTCTTTTTTGTATACCTACACTACCTACGGTACAGCAATATTGCAAAAATTTTGAAGGCGAAGGTTTTTGTCGGCAAAATAACTTCATTGTTCAAAATTTCGCCCCCCCCCCCCCCCGGGTGCGCCACTGCTTTAAGGGTCTAAGGCTATGAAGGTTACTCTGTGTAAGTAACGCTAATTTCTAGTTATAGCTTAATACTAAAAACGTTAAACTACGATCCGGCATATATTGGCGCAAGGCGCACCCTGTATTAACAACTTCTTAGTGGAGTCCATTTTTCACGAAGGGGGGGAATTGATATAGGTATGTAAGTAAAATACGCACAACCTTCCCCTTAAATTAGTTTAATGAGGTGGAGACGGAAGTCATACAATTAAACGATGAAGTTGGTGATCAATAAGCGACATGTTTCGGAATTAGCTAATTCCATTATCAAGCTTAAAATTCGAAGGTTATAAATAAGTTACAGCATTCCTTATAATTACAGTTGACGAATTATTAACATTATTGGTTAAAATATAGCTGAGGGGAGACATTTAAATTACAATATTACAACGAGCCAAACAAATGGACGTTGCAAACAATTAATTTGTATTGTACACTAAAGGGGATCTCAGTAGATACTAGATACCCCATGATATGCCTGAAGGGCCATGATTAAAACAGATGAAAAATTTCATCTTGTACCGCATTTGTAGTCAGTAACTTTTTCCATAATTTTACTTCATTTTTCATCTGTTTTAATCATGGCCCTTCAGGCATATCATGGGGTATCTACTGAGATCCCCTTTAGTGTACAATACAAATTAATTGTTTGCAACGTCCATTTGTTTGGCTCGTTGTAATATTGTAATTTAAGTGTCTCCCCTCAGCTATATTTTAACCAATAATGTTAATAATTCGTCAACTGTAATTATAAGGAATGCTGTAACTTATTTATAACCTTCGAATTTTAAGCTTGATAATGGAATTAGCTAATTCCGAAACATGTCGCTTATTGATCACCAACTTCATCGTTTAATTGTATGACTTCCGTCTCCACCTCATTAAACTAATTTAAGGGGAAGGTTGTGCGTATTTTACTTACATAACTGTATTAACAATCCGAATTTACATTTTCATAAGTTAATCCCGTTGCTGAGATACAAGGCGAAAACGTAAAGTCTGCGTTTTCTAATAAGATATTTTATTTTTTGTAATAGCTGTGTTTATTGCATTTTTAGGAGATAGGTAATGAGTAGGTAATAAATGAGGACTTTCAAAATGATCTTCAAAACATTCAAGATCTGTTAAGTTTTACGTAATCGTATGCATTGACTGTATACACTAAAATTCAATGTCGTATCGTACGGAACTTTTGTTTTTGTTATGGGCGCCATATTGAATTTTTATACGTTAAGTATCCGATATCCCCATGTATAATGTGATCATATGTAAATGAAATCAATGAGGGACACCGGGAGTTTTGTCCCCCCCCCCCCCTCCACCCATCCACCCACACACCCACAGAAGGGGAAGTCCAGGAGTCCTCCTCCGTAATATGTACAAACTTTTCTATAGTTATGATTATGAGTTATGCTTTCCGAATCCCCCCCCCCCCCCCTCACGTTAGATACACCTTCGATGCGTACACATTATTACGAATCTCTCCTAAAAATTTCCACAAGACCCTTCAAAGTATGTTTTATTATAATAGGTTACTACGTAAATAAATCGGTTAAGTGTAGGGAGGGGTGTTTTGTGTTTGTTTCTATTTAATAGAAATTAAAGTTAAACCAACGCACTCAAAGCTGTGTTATTACTTTACCATGGATTATACACACTATGACATATTACAATTATGACTTATGAGGGACATTTTGCGGGACATTCCCTCTGTGGGTTTCTAAATTACAAAACGGGGCAATCCCGCCTAATGAGGGACGAATTGTCACATTACCCATGGTACCTACGCACATTTTATTCTGGACACATTGTACAGTATACAGTAACAGTTGTCTTACAGTCTTACATTATTAATGTGAAATGTATTTTAAAAATGTGTAAGTATTACGAATTACGACTTACGAGTATGAAATTGTACGGTTAATGTTGTTTCCATATTAAACTTTGCAACTACTTCTGCCGTGAATTGTTCGTTCGGGAAGAACATACGAGGGCTGTTTTTTTAAACTTCCAATTGGTTATAAAGGAAAGGGGGGTGAATATAAAAAAATGATTATATTACCAAAAGTAATGTACAATCAAGGTTACTTCTCTACATAATCACCTTGGTCATTGAGGCATTTATCATATCTGTGAACAGCTCTATAATACCTATCCTCTTCATAAAATGTTGCCGCCAATGATTTGAAGTGAATTGTGACGGTTTCTTTGAGCTCCTCGTCAGTTTAGAAGCGCTGCTTCCAAATCCACTTCTTCAATTCAGGGAAAATATGGAAGTCACTCGACGCTATGTCGGAACAATGTCGAAAATGTCCCATTTAAATTGCTCAAGGAGCCGTTGGGTTCCACAAGCACTGTGAGGACGGGCATTGTCATTGATGAGACCAATTCTAGAAGTCAGTATGCCTCTTCTTGTGTTTTGAATATCTCTCCGTAAGCGTCGGAAAGTTTAACAATAAAAATCTGCAGTAATTGCTGTCCACGACTGCATAAACTCCACAAGCAACACACCTTTTTGATCCCAAAAAATAGTTACCTACTTACCTTACGGTTATTGAACGTTTATTTGAATTTTTTGGGTTTGTTTGAAGAATTTGTATGCATTGTGAGGCGGATAATCCACGGATATGTTGATAACGGAAATTAAAAAGTTGTGTCTTCAATCATTTTGCATTCAGCTACGGATATAGAAAAGCACCCCCGTAATAGCAACCTAACTAAATTTGTCAAAATAACTTTATTATAGTATTAAGTAGAGCGAAGGAGAACTACATTTTTATGTGTTAATATTCCGTCACCTATAAAATTACCACAATATAACATTGTAATTTAGGGATATACATATTTATTACGCCGTTATAGATAGCGAAAATCGTAACTGGGCCCATTAACTCATTCATTCATAAACAAGCAAGCAATTAAGATTATCACTTTCAGAATTTAATACATTTGGTGTCCCGTAATAATTGGAACGGGAGGTAGTAACATTTTGATTTCCTTTGTCGTTCCTTAATGCAATCATTATTTATAAATGCAATTAAAAAATTATTGAGCATAACGGTGGTAGCAATAAATTCAACATTGTTAAAATTCATAAAATTTTTAAGAGGAAATTGATGAAACATTTTTATTTTATTGGTTTTTAACACACTTGTTTGTACTGAATTATTAAACTTTTACGTTTTCTTTGTAATTTCCGTTCTGAAATTTATGAAGCTTTAGATTGTTTGAAAGTGAAGGTGAGAATAATCAAGATGCAGCATGTTTTCAAATTCTTGTAAGAAAGTTTAGATATAAGTAGGAACAAAACTATGAAATGTATGGAAATGCTGAATTAGAAAGACATTTTGTTTAAGAATCAGTAATGCTGCAAAAAACCAAAGAATATGTAAGTAAAAAATTATTATTTACCGGTCAGATAATCCTATGGTTTTAGCAACTGCACTTACAAATATTGAATAAGTAAGTAAGTACTTGATTTATCTTTTGAAAAGTTTAAAAGAATAGAGTGATTTTTGCTTAAATAAACAAAGAAAAATATAGGAAATGTAAATTGCTACACTCTTCACCATATAATTAAATTCTTTATAATGTCAAAGGAACGATAAGCTTATACATGTTTTTCTATTTCAGCCCTAAAAATTTTGCCTTTATCAACAATCTATGTTAAAATAGTCATGCTATTTCATTAATTAAGCCACAAACAGTGATCTATAGATCATGACCATCACATGCAAAGGCAATAAAATATTCACTCGTGTTTGTAAGTTAAAAAAACCCCTCTTCAGGAAAATCAGGAAATAATTCTAGGGACAATAACTAAAGTTAATGCAAAATAAAGTTGACTATCAAAATAAATATTTTCTTCCTTCGAGTTAATACTTCATGGCAAATATTTTCTTAACTTCAAATGAAATGTGGATGTAGCAATTATTTGACTACATGTCTTGTCTTAATGTAAAATTCTTCCTATTCATATACCATTTAACAATTTTTTAAGTCTTAAATAAGATGATGAGATCTCTTCATACCTTATCAAGGGAGGTAGTGACTTGATGATGAAATGAAATAAGAGTACAGAACTGAGTGCAAAAAATTGTGCACCAATAGCACAATTCGCAACTCCAGCCGAATACGCCAACACTGTTCCAGTACACTAATATGATCAGACGAAAACAATAACCGCCCTAATGCCAAAAAAAAACCGAAAAACACCAAAATAGATATTCTTTTTCAAAACAATTCTCAATCGAGCAAGAACAACTAATGTAGTTTTCGATCAAAGGATGATAAAGAGGAGATTTTTAAAAGGAGTAAGGTGACAAAGAGTTCACCGCGAGGAGGAGAGAGCGAAGTTAAGGAAATAACATAGAAAGAAGGAAAAGAGATGAATACGATACTAAATACATTGGAAAGTATTTATGGCGGAAGATATGAAGGTAATAAGGAAGGAGGCTGAGAACTTGAAGAAGGAATTGTTTTTATAATTTTCTTCATAGTTAATGATTTTGAGGTTATGTAAAATTACAGAAATCAAGCTAAAAGGTAGTAAGAGAGAATAATGAATAAATTAAACATTTAAGGGAGGATATAAGGGAAATAAAGGAGGAGCAGGCTAGGGAAGAGGGGGAATGGAGTGAGGAAAGGGAGGAGATAAACAAAATAAAACGAAATAGGAAAAGAAAGAAAATAATAGTGAGCGGAAGTAACGTAGAAGAGCCGGCGAAAGATTTAGGAAGGTTTATAAAGGACAAAGTGGTAGTGAATGTTAAGGTGAGAGGAGCAAGGGTGATCAGTAAGGGGCCAAGGAATGAATTAATAGTGGAGGAATTAGGTAATTGGGAGAAGGTTTAAGGGGAACTTTTAAGGAACACGGATGTTTACATAGATGATGATTAAATACAGGAAGAAAGAAAGGTCTTAATAGATAAGAAAGATCGGGAGGGAAGAAAGATAGGATAGAAATTGGAGGGAGGTAGGGAAAGAAGGAGAAGGATTATGGGAGAGGGGAAGGATTAGTATAAATTTGGTTATGTTAAGGAATAAGAATTCTTTGTTAAAATAAAATATAATTTATTTAGAACAAGTAAAGAGACATACGTAGGTGTCGTAGGTACTATACAGTAAAGTGCACTCAAAAGAAGTTACGTGGTTAAACTTACAAAATGAAACCGAATTTTTTAATCTTGCGCTAACGGTTCATTTTTTAATGAAAATTTGAATGGGTTGTTAATGAAACCGAAAAAGTGATATTACTTTTCCTCAATTTGTAGGGTTTAGAGAGTCACCACCACCCCTTTGCCATCCGAACTTTTTTCATCGCCAATTGAATTAAACAATGCTTCACATGGCTGCTCGAATGATTGAGTTTTTGAATGATAACCAAATTAAAATAATGGATCATCCTCCAGACCTGGCACCTAATGATTTCCTTCTATTTCCGCGTGTAAAGGATAAGTTATGAGGTTTACCTTACATAAATGGAAAGGGAAGAGCCATCGTAGTGTCAAAATCACTTACCTATGTTACAATCATTGTGAAAAAACATATGCATTGAGTGTTGTATTTTCTACCTGAAAACATGTATGTCCTCGAGACTACTTTGAGGTGTAAACTGAACAAACGCAACCCTTAACTACCAATAATCACATACGCAGACAAAGGGTGAGCGTTACAGCACAAAACAAATCATTGCCCACTCGAGTATAACGTATGTGCCGAGTTACGCACAAGACACTTACACAATATCCATTATAATATAATACTACATAACACATAATAGTAGGTATATTCGTTCTTAAATGTCTCCTCTCAGATTAAACGCCCCTAAAACTAAGACAAGGTAAAACGTATATGGTAACCTTGTCTTGCTTCTTACTGTACCATTCATTCATCCCACTTTACGCCTTCAGACTTCACGACGGAGCACGTGAAATATATTTGTCAATGTATAAGATAAAGACAGAATAGCGTAAGGTGTTTACGCGATTTACATTTATTTACATTTCTTATGAGTGTAAACACCTTCAAATCAAATGGAAATTAAATTGCAATGGAAATAGATATCGAATTGAAATAAAAACACTAAACGAGAATCTCAAATGGCAATACGGATTCATAAAACTTTAAAATAAATATATCGTTAGAACATTTTTACTTTTTAAATTAAAATGAAAATACACCAATGTCATAACTCATAATAAATTGAAATAGAATTAAAATTGGAAGTTACAACGAATGCGAATAGAATTATCATAACAACAAGTCAAAAGATATCAAAATTCATGTTCAATAGAAATTAATATTACAACTGTAGGACATAAGAACATTTTAATTTTTAAATTAAAATGGAAATACACTATATGTCATAAGAAACTAAATTAAAATTAAAATTGAATTGCAACGAACTCTAAGAATACATTCCAATAAAAAATTGTTAGAAGGATATCATATCCCAAGAAAATGAATTTTTGTGATTAGATATGTTCTGAAAACTAATATGATGTAAGAATATCGTGACATGTGCTACAAGAACATCTTTAAAGTAATAATTTTAATTTAAAATAATTTTTGTATATAAATTTTAATTAAGAATGAAAACTGCATTCTTCTTAACGAAAATAGTGTAATTTTCATTATCCCACGTGACACAGAAATAGATTTGAATTAAAATGACATAAACGACTGCAATGAATAAATGGTAAAACGGCTTGCCATACATCTGGCACTCACCTTATTTAAATAATAATCTTTAACAAACATATTGTAATTCAAACTTATAGTTAACATAAAACCTTTTACAGATTTTGAAAAACCCACCCAGATGGGCGAAACGTCAACAATAATTTAATAATTGTTATTATATGTTTTTATAATTTTTATTGTTTTTGGTAGGTATAATTTTAAACTCAACATATAAAAGAAAAAATGATTTAGTGATATAGGATCCAATAAGTGTTCACGCCACACTCGTATTCTAGATATTTATTATATTAAAACAAAAAATAGCATAACAAGAGGTTATGGTTGTGCTTTTTCGTATTGTTAAACCAAACCAAATCATTGCAATGCTAGTTATTTAGATAGATAAGATAATAGAACATCCTCTATTACAATAATTATCTAGTATCAACAAAATTGTCTTACCTTGTGTCGTAACTAGGAAAGGTATCCTAATCGACAGATTATCCTGATTAGGTATCTAAAATTTTTACAAGTAGTAAAATGTATATTATAAATTTAATAGCGTGCAGTATCATGCGATAAAAGCTTTACGTTCGTTCAAAATTATAAACTCGCGCTTGACAAAAAAAGATATTGGAAATTCAGAAGATAGCAGAAACTACAGTTAACGTTATTCAGCAATTGAACATTTAACATAAATATTGTGCATGAAAAATTTCAACAATGGCAGAGGTATGTTTTTGTTTTAATTTTTTTTTAAATTATAATATTTACAAAGCCCTTCCTTGCTTAATATTGTACTTTGTGTAGCGTGCGTGGTTAATTCTAAAGAAAAGACAGCATTGGCACAATTTAGAAAAAAATTACTAATAGGATCAATGAAATTTCACTATTTTCCCTTTCTACCTTGAAATTTTTGATTACTGAAAAAATATGCCTAATTAAACTTCGTCCTTTTATAGGTAGGTACGTTCAATTCTTCATTAAATGCGTTTTTTCGATTTCAAAACAATTTACAATGTGGTAGGTATGTCCGCGAAGTACGCAAATGAATAGGTACCTATTATAAATTCCGCTTTCTTGCGTGTCTTATTTGTTAAATTAGTTTAAAGAAATTTTGAACTAGTTTTGCATGCCTAGTATAATCAAAATCACACCTAAAAACTAATCTCGATTACTGGATTTCTGGATTTAACCAGTTAATTAAGCGAACCGTATTAATCTTTGATTTCGAGACACGTTTCACTTATGTTAGATTATTTTGGTTTCAAAGTTTATTAATCACATATGGTGTAACGTCAAAATACAACATCTTGTAACCACATGCGAGGACGAAGTATGGTAAAAATCTGTATTGGCGACTAAACCGCTTATATCTGGTAAAAGTCTTACCAGACGTGTCGGTTTTGTATTATGAATGGATTAAGTAAATGTAAACAAAATCTCGCGAAATTATTTAAACTTTAAACACCAGCTGGTCAAATGTGATAGTAAACCGAAAAACAAATATGGATTCTAAAAATAAATTCCAACGAATCTACAAACGTAGTATTGTATAATATGTTTATAAAAAATATCTTAATTATTTACATTTGGCAACATACCTGCACTTGATAACAATTTGGGTTTTTAGCCAAGTTTCTATAATTTGTCTGCTTTGAGTAATTTCGTCTATGATTAGCCCCCGGAAGTACAGAAACCTTTAATGTATGTTTTTTAATACCTAGTGCCAGATTTATGCCAATGTGTGCTGATATTGTTTTAATTTTTTGCTGATAAGAATAATAAAATTATCTATTATTGAAGCTCAGGGGATAATTGCCTTGTGAAGAAGTTGAACCCAGTTTTATATTGGACAATATTATTCTCGATGTATATTGGGTCGTTCGGTTGAAAATTTTGAAAATATGTAGTTATACATTGCGCAATAAGTACTTTGCGCAATTTAATTCGGAGAATTCTTTCTCAGTCTCCTGCGCTTTGTGATGCAAAATATCAAAAACAAATAGTATGCCATTTTTGACAATATTTTGGAAATACAGAAATTGGATACTGACGTGTAATCATAAACTAAATGATATTTATTTTTAAATTGAGCAGTCGTAGCTTGGGCTAGCGCGGTTCGTAGTATCTACATCTTACTACTAATCACTAATATGTAAGAATAAGACAGAGAGAAAGTGTTCTATGTTGAAATAAGTGTAGAATAAATGTAACAAATTTCATTTATTCATCCTTATGTAGTATCGCAAATTGGCATTATTTAAAAATCTGCAATAAAGGTTTTTATTTTCGGGGACTAACTTGATAGACGTTAATTTCAAGATATCATGAATAGTTAGTTCAAAATTATCGAAATATTAAGAAAATAGGTCTGTTTATGTGTTTTAAATACCTTACCTTCTTATAGGTGCCATATAGTACTTACATACTAAATGAGTTTATTGCATATTTCAGAGTCATAGAGGCAACCTTTCAATTTCAATGCCAACGTTATACGATAGTAACAGCAACCTTTTACAAAAGCAAAGTTCTGGGAAAAAGACTCCACAAATTATCGCAGCTTTGATAGGTAAGTACAATATTATTGTTTAGGTAAACGATTCTAGAAAATTTTATTTCACATATACCTTACCCCTGTTGATATTCTATATACTATAACAATTACAAATATTACAAGTGCAACAATGACTATTGACGAAAAGTTATGGAGCAGTTGGTCTGTTGGCATCAAGCACCGGAAACACCTTTAACACATTAGCTGCGTTAAGGTGGCATAGACATACACGTATCTACGGTATACCTAGTAGTCGTTTTCCGTATACGCGGCCTAAAAGATCAGTATCTTTCTGCGGAACAACAGTTGTAACCAAGCGTGTTTTGTAAGATTGCATAAGGGGTATCATTTTTGTAAAACAGCCGGCCGTGCTGATGCAAGTTATAAAGCACTAAGAACCAATAACGATCTGCATAAATCCCGACGTTAGTGCTTCAATTGGTAGTCTCTATACCATCTTAAATATCCTCTATCGGATTAAACGCTCCTAAAGGTAAGACATGGTAAAATGTATATGGTAACCTTTTCTTCCTTATTACGCATACCTACCATTCATTCATCCCACTTTGAATGATAGGTATACCTAATAAGGAAGAAAAGGTCACCATATTTATACGTTTTAAGTACCTTACCCCACTTTTAGCTACGTTTAATCCGATAGAGGACATTTAAGATGGTATAGACTTTATAGTATTAACCGTACGTAACCGTTAATGAAATTTCGTTGTACTTAAAAATTCTAGAATAATAGTTATATGTGTATCAAGGTTGTAAAAGTGATCTTTTTTAGCCGAATCTGATGATTGCAGCCGAGGCGAAAGCCGAGGCTAACAAATCAGATGAGGCTAAAAAAGAACTTTTAACCGAGGTGCACACAACATTTTTAGGCGACTATCACAAAAAGATATAAACTTTAATTTAAAAATCAATTTCATAATTTTGACAGTGACAGTTACCTGACAACATGTCACTTGCAGAGTGATTGTAGCGGCCGTAAAGTTGTTTATGACAGATGTCAAAAAAAAAGTTATACTTTACGGCTTTCAAAAGATACGTAAAACAACTATTTATGTAATAGCCGCCTAAAAATAGTATATTATTCAACGAGCGTATAATGATGGCTATTATTCACGAGGTAAGTTTATGGCCACGAGTCGCAGGCGAGTGGCATAAATTACCGAGAGAATAATAGCCATTATACGCGAGTAGAATACTATACTTTATCCACGACTATAAATGTTAATTCAATTTAAATATTTATTTGAAAATTCTCTAATTGACTGTATTGGACGGTTACCATGGAAATATATAAAATAACAGTGAGTAATATTCATTACTCACGTTGCTAATGACAATAACTTATTAATCACTGATAGTCGTGGATAAATATTTTTATAACTAAACAAAGCATAGGTATACAATGTTTATTATATGTTCGTTAAGGTTTCCACGGATGTATACCTATATTGTTTATATTTTCTTCTGGAGTTTCTCCGTGTTGGTTTTTATGTAGAAAATGCCTACGTTTCGATTCCATCTGCGGAATCTTTATCAAGACTTTTTTTTTTATCAATTCTGAAGTTTATCAAATTTAACTTAAGGTCTGTTGATTTTTATAATATCAGTTATTATCAACAGATCGTTGTAAAAGTTAAATTTGATAAACTTCAGAATTGATAAAAAAAAAAGTCTTGATAAAGATTCCTCAGATGGAATCGAAACGTAGGCATTTTCTACATAAAAACCAACACGGAGAAACTGCAGAAAAAAATATAAACAATGTTTATTATGTTTGTATTTCAAATTCGAACATACAAACTCTAGCACCGTCAGTATAGCCTCTGAAGCGATTGTTGCATTTTATTTAAAACGTTAACCTTAGCGTGAATTTTAGTGACACTCACATGTGCGTTTATAATGGTAATGAGTTAAGGAAAATAAATATTTTAAAACGAATGGAGAAAAGTGATAAGGGAATTGCACCATTAGATCGAACAACCACTATCATGCACACAAATGGTAAAATTTCTTGCGCTCTTCCTTAATTTTTCCACGTTATTTTCATATTACATAACTGTAATAATTCATGTAGGTATGAATTGATTGTTGTTATACTTTTATGCATCTTTGATATACACTGTGACAGAAATATCTGGAGACGCCTAATTTTCTCGAATATGAGATCTCAGAAATTTTAGGTAAGTGGAAGGGGCCGATTTCTAATTTATTTTTTTCCCGTTTTTTTTGAACGAATTGATCGTTTTGCGATCAAGACATAATAACAATCGCAGAATATAGGCTCATCGAATTGTGTAAGTTGAAAAAAATGAAAATAAAAAACAACGTTTTCGAACACAAGGATATCCGTAGGTAATTGGACACAGGAAACAGATAACCTAAAATCAATCCTTGACTTGATAATCAGAGACAAGAGATTTCAAAAGAGTAATCACAATGCCGAAGCGACCACAACTTTTCATATGAAAATTTGTTCCCATGGAGAAAAGCAAAACATAACACGAGTATCATAAAAACCGGCCTCAAAAAGGAAACTATAAATTGGAAATAGAACCTTTAGAAGAAAAAGAAAAATTAGAGATGTAAAAGAGGAAGAATTGTTAAAAAACAGAAATATTATTAGAAAAGAAGATCTGAGGGACTATAAAGGAAATAAAGAAATGAGTAGTATAAAAGGAATAATAAAAAAAAGAACATAAAATAGGAAAATGTTCGTTAACAGATAAAGTAATATAAGGACGGGAGGAATAAAAAATAAAAAATTCTTAAAAACGAAAACAAAATAACGAATTATATGAATTAAAGGAATTGAAAGTAACAAAGTTGCGGAATATACAAGTGCAGATAAAAGGAAAAAAATGTAACTATTAACAGAATAAGTATAGAAAGCAAATTATGAAAACCATTCAGAAAAACAAGAGGAAATTGAAATAAGTTACGAAGAAATTGAAGTAGTTACAAAGGAATTTTAAAAAGGACGACAATAAGACAACTAATGGAAAAAACAATCTCTATTTAGCTGCCCCTAGAGGAAAAACTAACAGAAGCCGTACGGGTGGTACACAAAAATAATGTGGTTATAGCAAGATCTACCCACAGAAGACACTGAAGTAGATATAAAACACCTGAATTCAATGTTGTGGGTTGTGGAACATTACAAACGAGATAAAAAGAAAAATTTATAAAACAGTAATGGTATAATCACAGATAACTGTGCGGTATAATGAACATGAACATTAAATAAACACATAAGTAACAGATCAATGCTACGGAAATGAAATGCGGGAGAGAGAAGGTTATATAAAATAACAAAAGCTGATCAAAATCCCAAATAATGAAATATAGAAAAAATTAACACTGAAAAAGGCGCACCAACCATTGCTGCAAAAACACACTAGAAGATGCCATA
This sequence comes from Pyrocoelia pectoralis, assembly GCA_036250285.1. Taxonomy (NCBI): domain Eukaryota; kingdom Metazoa; phylum Arthropoda; class Insecta; order Coleoptera; family Lampyridae; genus Pyrocoelia; species Pyrocoelia pectoralis. The sequence goes on from CM070074.1 coordinate 43,971,984, forward strand.
ATAACGCGTGGATACATAAGAACAAAGATCATGGAGCGATGATTTAAATTAAGGAACCTACAAAAATTAATGATTTTTATTTACAACAAACCTAAATACTACGTAGGTACAAATAATTTTTACTCAATTACATTTCCAAAATTTGCTCTGTTGATTTTGCTTTTGACCAGTGACCTAATCGATGGTAGAATGGTTTTTGACGTCTTACTTACACAGTATACAGGGTGATTCAATATTCACTCCCCAGCCCTCGGATATGTATTCTACAAATAAAAATAAGATAAAAATAAAGAATAGTAAAATCCCGAAAGCCTAACCGTTTTCCGGTAAAATTGAAATAAAGAATAAAACAATTCAAAATTTTAAATCAAATTGCAATGCATTTACTTGTCGTTGTTTTGTTTTACTTTGACGTTTATTTGACTTAATATCATTTATAAAGTATTGAAAGCTGGAAAAGCTTTTAAATTAATAATGGAAAGGTAGACTAACAGAGAATACGTCGATATAATAAAAGTTTTACGCGCTTGTAATGATAACGCCCTTACCCTTACTTACCCTTATGGGTGGTGTGGAAACGAGTTAAAAGTAACAAAAACATTATCTATTTATATTGTTTCTCCAAACAATTTATATTATATGATAAAAGTTTTAGGCGCTTGTAATGATAACGCCCGTGCTGCCGAACGTTTATACAGAGAGCGATTTCCGAAGAAAACGGTTAGGCTTTCGGGATTTTACTATTCTTTATTTTTATCTTATTTTTAGTTGTAGAATACATATCCGAGGGCTGGGGAGTGAATATGGAATCACCCTGTATAACTAATTACTGTTTATTTAAGTAACTGTCTCTGATTGATAGATAATCCGTGAACGTGGGACTATTTTCTTTGACCATTCAATTCAAACATTGGCTTTCAACCATAAAAATTTGACAAAGATAAAGAAACTAGTATAGCAATGACCAAAATTCTCTAACAAATTTAAATTGTTCGGAGGCTACAGCAAAGGGAAGGGTAAATCTCATTCAGATTTCTATGGAACGCCGTTTTACTATTTATTGTCAGTTTTTATACTCAATGTACTACACCAGTATAAGGAAACACATGTAAATTATAGTTCAAAATAACACCACCGATCGAAGCGACCAATTAAAATTATCAACAAACATTTTAATTCAGAATTAATATGATTGTTGATAATTTTAATTCTTTATTTGAAATGAAAGAACACATATTATCAACAAACATTTTAATTCATGTAACACTTTAATTCGACATACATTTTAATTCTTTCATTTAAATTAGTTGCTATTTTTTGTTTGTTAAATAAAAATGTTACACGAATTCCAATGTTTGTTCATATATTTTGCTTCTCAATTTAAATGAAAGGTTTTAAAACGAGTGTTACAAATTTTTGTGTGAAATATATTCAATCAAGAAACTCATTTTCATCTAACAATTTAAATGTGTGAAGTTTTTTTAACAAACATTTTTAATATACTAAAATGAATAGAGAGTCATACAAATTTACATAATAAAAATTGAAGTTTGTTTAAATGGGACGAAATTAACTTTAGTAATAAAAAGTAAAACGGCGTTCCATAGATTTCTTGAACGCATCTAGTACAAGAAATGGGTTAAATTTGAAATTAGTAATGTAGGAACTATTATAAGTAGAAAATAAAGGTCATGACCGTGAAAAAATGCTGTCCGAGGTCACACGTTTTTGCAGAACACTAATTTTAATGATTTTATTCGCCAATATTGATAACAAACAATTTTGTTTATGGATAAAACTGGTAAAAATTTTATCATAAGGAAATTAGGAAATGTTTATAAATACATATGTTGAAGTTTGATTTGGTACTTGGTATAGTCATTGACTAAAATCAACGGTATAGTACTCAACAGTTTACATTGTAAACTGTAATACACTGAACTCTACACAGTTTAGATTTATAGAGTTGAATGCAATTATCCAATCATATTAAGCTTCCTTTAAAAGAAACGTCATAAATAGGGCGGCCTTTACTAATACGTTTGTGTAGCTTAACAAACACTGCATCGAGGTATTTATTATTAGAATATCAATTTTTAAAATGATTTCTATTTTTTTTCCTTGTTCTATTATGTCTATTTCTTTTTGAACATATTATTATTCAAACAAAGTCGTTCCTGTGAGGCCTTTCACGATCGATTTAAATGCATTTTAATATATTACCTACGTATTTTAAAAAAAGCAATTTGGGAACCTTTAGTGCCTATGAACATCTGTTAACAGGTATTTTTGTTTGACTACAACCTACCTACCTAGTTATTGCAAATATGAAATGACAGTTTATTTTACATTTTGGTGTAGCTAATTTAAATACTGTCGTAAAATAATTCAGTGAATGATAACACCATAAGATAATATATTACATTACGAATACGTTGATAAACGTTAAATTTTCAAGTTATATCACTGATGGAAAATTCGCGAAAATCTTTTCTGCTGTAAAACGCTTTTAAACAAATGAACTCAACGGTGATATACCTACCTATAGCGAGTTGCTAGGCGTTTTACAGTAGAAAAGATTTTCGCGAATCAGAAACACCTCGTGGCTAATCATTAAAAACCTTACCTATTATACATATTAGGTGCGTAACTCTTCAATATTTTTACATCACCAAAACATTCCTCTTCTTAATGTCCTATAAAATAAGGTTGGCTATCATCATAAGTTTTATGATTTTTGACGTTATTGCTCATTACGGTTACTCTTGTACTGTTGTACAAAATGCAAGATAGTTATTTTTATTATCTATCCTTAAAAAAGTTATTTTGATTATCCTTAAAAAAAATTGATGGTATGAGTTTCAATCTTGCATTTTATTTTTTTGTGTACAAAAAAATGTGTGGTTGCCATAGCGCTCAAAATACTATTGCTATAAGTGGAAAATAAGTTGCATTTCGCATTTTACAACTACCCTTACTTAATAATATACCGTTATTACATTTACATACGCAAATGAACTTGGTAATGAGTAAAAAGATAAGTGTCATCATATACAGGGTGTCGCAGTGAAAACTTGTTACTGTCATTGAAACTGTCATTAGCGTACAAAATATAATAAAAATTGTATTTAAACAATTTAATACAAAAATCGAATTAATGCTTCCGTCTAACATAAAACGTAATAAATTAAATTTAAATTAAATAAATAAGGTTAGTAAAATATAAATGTGTATATAAAGGATAAAGAAGCTGCAAATTTTCAATTGCAAAACCCGATTTGGTAATTAACACTATTCAACTTACGGTTATTTTCAACCCTTTTTCCCCTTAATAATACGCGTAAGCAATACGTATATTATTACTATTAAATTCAATTATATTAAATATCGAACTGGGTACAACCTAAAAGGGATAAAATGAACAAGTGGTCTATAATTAATTTCGAGATAACTTACTGTTTCAGAAGATAATATATTATAATAATTAATATATTACTAAAATTTGAATTATTTTTTATGTAATATAAACAAATTAAACTCCGTCAAAGCGACGTTTTCTTTGTCGAATCAATCTTCGCAAAAATTGCTCGTTCACAAAAATGGCCAAAATTCAAGGTGATCCCGTTAATATACTTTTGGAAAATTTATTGATAACAATTTATAGACTAATATGGTCAAGATAGGGCCATCTATAGGTATACATTAAGTAATGTATATTGTTACAAACTGACACATTTTAAATGTGATTATTGACTAAACAAAAGAAGATAGAAATGTGCGATTTCCAGGAATGAGTTTCAAATTTTGAAAAGTTTTTTCAAAGTCATATTAAAAAATTTTGCCAGTTATACAGGGCGAGGGAAAAAATTTCCTATCTTCAACTAAAAATGACTTGACTTTAAAATTATTATTATACTATTCGAAAGTTGAGTTCTTTAGCTTTTAAAAATGTCAACAATCAACATGTGTAATTAATTTTTACAAATAAAGAAGATACGCGAATTTTTGTGAGCGCGTGCATTCTCATTAGTTTCAATACCGCCAGTAGCTTTTAAACATCATGGCAATAATTAAGAAAGAATTATGGCAAATAAATTTTATAGAAATTGTTGCATATGGCGTCCTTCTCGGTATATGCACTTTTGAAATCTAACTTGTGAGTTCAAAAAAGAATTTTGGAGTATTTCTTGTGGAACTCCATCGATAACAAAATTGAAAAGCTATTGGAGATATTGAAACTAATGAGATTGCACGCACTCACAAATATCGCGTATCTTCTTTATTTATAAAAATTAATTACACATTTTTAAAAAGCTGAAGAACTCGGCTTTAGAATAGTGTAAAAATATACAGGGGGTTCTATTTAAAAAAGTCAAGTAATTTTTAGTTGAAGATAGGCAATTTTTTCCCTCGCCCTGTATAACTGGCAAAAATTTTTAATATGATTGGGAAAAAACTTTTCGAAATTTGAAACTCATTCCTGGAAACCTCACATTTCTATCTCCTTTTGTTTAGTCAATAATCACATTCAAAATGTGTCAGTTTCAACTGGGACACCGTGTATAAAAAGGTACCTAATATAAGTTATGATTCATATTGCTTCCAAGAAATTCATGTTCGAGTTGCATTTTAAAACAAGCGACTCATTTCTTAATCCTACCACAATTATTATACAGAAACAAAAAAACACAGATTAAGTACGTTGTAAAGAGATTAACGTAATCTAAAAGATAATAATGTAGTGTTTACATGTGGAATGGCGATAATTGCGATAATGCAGCATGCAGCGATTACACATTGTCACTTCAAACATAAGAGCATATAAATTTATGTTCTATGCTATGCCTCAAACGTAAAATAATTTGAAACAGTCTGTGCATATATACGCAGGCTATGTATGGTGCCTGTTATTGCTGTAATAAATTGAGATTTTTATACTTATTTAAAGAAATACTTCAAAGGAAGTTCAAAACGATTAATAGCCACAGATCAACAGAAGGATGCGAACAAAATTCGGAATAGTTTTTTCAAATACAGAACATATAAATACATTTTGGAACCACAACCACGATGTTGATTATGGATTTCATCATATCGTTGCAGGAATCCAAATTAGACATTCATGATTAGGATTACTATAAAGTGACCATAATTAATAAGATGAAAATCAGGACACTCTGAACGTGACCGGAGGGTCTGGGGGGTACTCCGTATCCCCGAGGGAAGGGGGGTCCGTGGGCACTCGTCCGGAAAATTTCAAAAAATTTGAGTTAAAATAGAACATTTTGACGCTCTCAAGTGACTATATTTCTACCACTGATTCCCTAATTTCAGCTCCAAAAAATAAAAAAAAATACCAGATCTAAGAAAATCTAAGAGGAGGGGTTTAAAAATAATAACATACACAAGTAAAGCAACTATTGCTTTTGCTGTTATTGGGGTGATAAAAAAAGATTGTTGCGAAATTAAAGGATTATTTTTATTTTATAAAACAAATTATTATTCTAAAGTACATTATAATAAATATGTGCTAAAACGTTCTAGAAACGATATCGTGTGAATTGGTCACTGTTCGTAACTATGATAGCCGTAAAATTTTATTTTAGCATATCGTAAGTTTAGTTTAATTAACATTTGGGTAGGTATTTCACGGAATATCATCTGTAATTTATTGTAAATGTAAAAGTAATTACCTAATAACTACCTAACGAAAAATTAGTCATGCTTCGAAACAACCGAAATTCAGTACATTCAGTACAATAACCAAAAAATCAGGACATTTTGCGTACTGATTTTTTTTTTGAAAAAATCAGAAAGCTATGCTCAAAATCAGTACTGTCCTGATAAAATCAGTACGAATGGTCACTTTAGATTACTATCACAGCTATACTCTGTGTACTCTATTCCTATCGATAACATTTAAATAAACATTTATAGTAAAGTTAGTAAAATTTTGCCAACTGATATGCGGTTCTAAAAATCTCTACAGATGTATCTTATTGGTCGACAGCAACGAATTAGGATAGTGCGGAAGGACACATTTTGTCAACACTATTTTTTTCCGCAAACGTTTTTATTTCCTATGAATTTTTTAGAATAGTGACTTCTTGTGCTCAAACATGTTTTTTCTTAGACTTCCCTAATGTATTTCACATTCTAACCCACCCCTGTGCCAATTTATAGCATAAATAGCCTTATGCAGACTAATTTTCCCTGCAATAATCAGTACAAAAAAGATTTTTTTTAACTTTGAACTATATACCCAGACCAGCACCAGTAGGTACACTAATAATGTACTCTTTGCTAATATCTACAATGGACGAAGAGTTACACCAAATACGAACGATTAAATAACGCTTTAACCACATTGAAAGTGCGATACTCATATTCAGTTTGATCATCTATTTGTCTCAATAATTATGTATTGGTATATGAATAACCTTCCTAATGCAAATATGATCAAGATTAAGTAGAAAAAAAGCTAAAGAGTGACATCAACGGTGGCAGTTCGTTCGTGTAATTTGCATCCGTATCAGGCCCGTGCGCAGGATTTGTCCATGGGATTGGGTTGGGAACAGAGAAGACCTCAAACGTTGATTGAATGATTTCAATCAACGCCTCAAAGGCCCAAACAGTCATAAAACATAAACTAGGTTGCGATACTCCCAATAATCAAATTAGGTTAACATATTCTTTAAAACATTGAAACTTGGGTAGGTATTCAATATTTATCTATTTTTAAATGCATAATTAGGTATGTATTTATAAAGTACGTTAATAACTACATTATATATTATATTTCCTTATATTTCAACGGGTTATGGGAGGCGTTTGACGCCCCCCCCCCCCCTCCTTGTGCACGGGCCTGATCCGTATAGATGCATGGATACTGTATACCTATGTAATAATAAAATACAACAACTAATGTAGATATAAACAAAATAAGAGTACTGATAAGTACTGTTTTTAGTAAGGCAATTTAAAAAAAAATAGGTTAAGTGCGTACCGGTGAATTTAACAAAGTAAACAAAACTTGACGTGACAACATCGAGATATTTTATGAGTTTATATTCGCACTACGTTTTAAGTTGTAAGTACGAATTGCAAAGTGTGCGACAAGGATAAAATATGGTCGCTAACCCTACACGATTAATGACTTTTAATACCAACTGTACTTACGATGACATTTTGGCTTTAATGCAAATTTTATTAAGGTTGCTTAGCAAATTATAATTATAGTATTGGTACACGAATAATGACGTGCAACGGCTGGTCACTTGAACAGGGTATAATATATTTATTATACATATATATAAGGGAAGGCCAAACAAACTTGCGTGCACGTCATCAATGACGTATTTCCATGTCTTTTGTGGCTAAGTTTCCATCGCTAACTGTATCATAAAATTTGTAAAAAAAACAACTCTAAAGGCGATGCAATTAATATAAGACTTTTGAGATAAAGCACAAGCTTGTTTTTGTTGGGTTTAGACGCCTCTCAATGTAAAATTTTGGGATAAAATTTTAATCAACAGGCCAGTAAGTAACGACGTAAACCTAGCCACTGTCAGGGAATGGTGCTGTGTTGCCATCTTTTATTAATCGATTCATCGATATTTTGAGGTTACGGATGACAGTAGTATTCTGACAGGCATATTTAATTGATTTTTGTCGTCAATAATTTGTAACAGTAATTAATATTTATTTGTGGTTGAATAAGAAATATTTGCTGGGAAATTAAATATTTCCTGATCAATTTGACAATACTGTAAATGTAAACGTCATCAAACGCCGATGATGTGCACGCAACTTAGTTTGGCTTTCCCTTATAGTTTAGGCTATGTACACATGAGGGCGTTAGACGCTGCGTTTGTCAAACGTACGTTAAAGGTGGTAGATACTGTACACATGAGAGCGGTAGACGCGCCGTTTTAGTTTATTTTTTATATATGATATTTTATTTACTATGATGACGTGAATTGGGCAAAAGCGCGCTGTAGAGTTATCATGTGTACGGTCCAATGCTTACTCTAATAACTCGAAGCGCGCTGCAAACGCAGCGGTTGAAGAGAAAACTACTAACGCCGCGTTTTGGCGACGTTGGTTCAAAGCGTACGTTGCATGTGAACGATCCAATTTGCTTCTTGGTACTTAACTAACGTAGATACGTTTGACAAACGCGGCGTCTAACGCCCTCATGTGTACATAGCCTTATTCGCTTAGCTTATCCCGATGACGTCATATATGCATTAAATCACGAAATGACCGTTGCCTGTAATTTAAAGCATAAATATGAGCACTTTGCAAACAACATTATGACATTGTGCATTTGACATTTACGTTAAGTTGGTATCAAAACTGTTCGAACAAGGAAACGAAATATGTTATTGATGTTATCCTTGTTAGTTACTTGAGTTAATAAGAGACATCAGTACAAAACGACACTCTTGGAATAATACGTTAGCTAATAATGTATCCATTGTATTCAATAGGTGGCCTTGATTCAATATGTAGAAAAGGATACAAGGGCGCCGCCAGAAAATTTTCCCAGTGGGGGCAAGTAGTATTGGAGGTTCGTGGCTCTGGAGTTTTTTCAAGATTTTGTAAAAAATTTATTTTTATTTTTAATAACTTACCTTTTTCTTTTTCCCGGGGGGGGGGGGGCGCTTGTCCCCCTGGCCCCCCTTGGAAGCCCCCATGAATGGATAGTCATACACAAGTGCGCGTTTGATTCATCGATCAATCGGGATAAGTTAAACGAATGAACTACCTATAGGTATAAATTTTCTGAAAATTTTTTGCTTATTCTCAACTTTTGACCTATCCGCTATGACGTGTTTTCGTGGCAATTTTATATTTGAACGTCATCTGACTAGAAATGAAACTTTAATCAAAACCGCTAATTTTTCAAGTACGAAATCAGATTAATCGAATGTCGCCCATGTATTAAAGAAACCGAGATTTTCCTAGCCTTTTAGTAAGAAACTGATCACCTAGGTATATACACATAACTGAACTTCTATATTTCATATTCACATACTTCGTTCTTCCATTTCGCTAATTATGTTTTTTTTGTTTTAGCTTCCTTAACTGCCTTTTCTGCTGGAACAACTATTGGTTGGACTTCGCAAATATCTGGAAAACTGTTTGATGGGGAGTTTGGGTTTAAAATAACTCAAAATGAACTTGCATGGGTAGGATCATTAACACCGTTAGGTGCAGCAGTATTTTCGCTTTTTGCGGGACCTCTGTGTGACACACTAGGAAGAAAACTTGGTGGTCTCCTATTCATTCTTCCATCGCTTACCGGGTGGAGCTTAATTATATGGTCAAAGTGTATAGGAATGTTGTATGCCGGTAGATTCTTAACTGGAATGTCAACTGGTGCATTTTGTGTATTTACTTCTCTTTATAACCACGAAATTGCGCAAAAAGAAATACGCGGAACACTAGGAAGCTTTCTGCAACTTATGATCTCAAGTGGAATTCTCTTTGACGCAGTTGTAGCCAAATTTGTACCTGTTAAATTGTATACAATGTTGTGTGGACTCATTCCAATAATGTTTGCTGTTTTGTTTTCCTTTATGCCAGAATCACCTGTCTATTACGTTCAAAAACAAAATCAAGCAGATGCGCGCGCGGTGCTCATAAGACTAAGGGGGAGAAATTATGATGTTGATAAAGAAATCAAGGAAATTGAAACATGCGTGATGGAAAATAACAAGTTTTCAGGAATGAAAACTTTCAAAGCCAGTTGGAAGAAAGGTGCAACTAAAAAGGCGTGCGTTATTGGGTTCGGTTTAATGATTTTTAAGTGCATATGTGGCATTGATGCAATTACCGCTTATACTTCTTACATATTCACAAATGCTAACACTAGCTTAAACGCACAAACAGCAACAATTATATTAAACGGTTTTCAAATGAGCGCTGCAATTTTTCAATCTTTTGTAGTAGATAAGTGTGGCCGAAGAATTTTGTTAATGCTATCTTCTGGAGTAATGACAGCATGTTTAGCAACTGTAGGAATAGTTCTGATGCTTAAAAATAGATCGATGGTTATTGAAGAAAGTTATAAATACATTAATTACTTGCCCATATTTGCGTTAGCCATATTTTGTGTGGCCTTTTCTCTTGGGTTAGGTCCAATACCATGGTTGATGATGGGTGAAGTTTTTCCTCAAGAAATAAAGAGTTGGGCCTCATCCCTTGCTACATTTGTAAGTTGGATTGTAACATTTGCAGTAACAGATTTATTTTTGGAAGTTGATGCTACATTAGGCGGGGATGTCGCTTTCTTTCTTTTTGCGGGATGTACTCTAACAGCAGTTATGTTTACGTTATTTCTAGTTCCCGAAACGAAGAACAAAAGTTATGACGAAATACAAAGTATATTGTAACATTATTATTTATTGTACCTACTTAGAATCTGATGATTAAGTGTATTGTATTTACAGTATTATTGCCTTTATTTATATGTTCATATAGTAAATGTTTTGTAAAGAAACGAATAGGTCAAACTAAATTTGTACCTAGTTGAATTGTAAGAAATGTAAAAATACTTTCACCTTATTTGTAGTAATACCTATCTACCATTGAAAAATAGGATAGTAACAATAAATTCGACCATTACTAATTTTTGTTTCTTATTATAGTTAGAAAAATAAGAAAAAATGAATTAAACCTAATTAACTCTTTAACATTGCGTTTTAACGAGTTCACACTTTAAAACGTCATCGTACGTTTGTATTATCAAAGAACGATTAAGTACGTTCTTTGGTATTATAGAGGAATATGTAAGTGGGTAGGTACATGAAAAATAACCAAATAGTGCTATAGTGCTAATAATACCGGAACACTAGGTACCTACTCATTTCAATATTTAGTACTTAGGTATATTTTATTCTCATCAAAAATGCAAAAAAGAACAACATCCAATATCCAATCAACCCTCTTTCCGCGAAAGCATAATTTGATCGGAAGAATCCCAAAAATTATGAATTTTTGTTATGTGCAAGTAATCAATAAGATAAATTGCTCACTCTGTACTAAAGGTAGGTACCTACTCCATACAGGTTGCTGACATTGCTCTATGAAATGTTAACTTTGGTATAATTACATGTATAGGTACTTAGTGATGAAACGCGTTGGGTTCCATTTTTAATTTTAATTTTCATTTTATTTGCACTTTTCAAGCGCTTCATGCGATGAGAGTAGGTTATTAAGGTCTGGCAATGGGTCCGTGCGGACTAAAACGTCTGGCATTGTCATTTCCTACCACACTACGTGACCACGAATTAAATAATACCCAAATTGACCATCTGGCTGTTGGGTAAAGTAGGCCATCTTCCATTTTACTTCAAACGGTCGGGTGTATCGAATGTAAAAAAAAACAATTCCTCATCTGGAAATGACTTTGGCCAAATCGGTCGCTAGCTCTTGGACTAAAATGCCATATCATGTAAAAGATATAAGTACATTATTCAGTTTGCCTGAAGTGGCGTAGCGAGGGGGGGGGGCAAGGGGGCCATCATGCCCTGGGCGCTACTCACAAAGGGGCGCCAAATGGTCCGCAAAACAAAAAAAATGCTGGATAATTTTTATTTTTATTATAATTGAACACTAATAGTCTAAATCAAAGTGTAATATAATAATATATTCATAATAGAATATAGGAACGGTAATGGCACGTCTTTTCTACTGGCAGGGTTGAGTCGACCTGTGTCTGTCAGCAGTCAGCACTTCCTTATGGCATCTACTGCGTGGTCACATAAATTATCTCCTTTCTTGATTTGTCTGATAAAATAATATGTTATATATAAATATTAGAATTTCTTACTTTTATAATCTCGTATGGAGAAGATGTTTTTCCAAACCTGAGAGTGGCACTTCAAATACTCCTCACTCTCTCTGTATCAATATTTTGACATATCTACGATCAACGATGCAACAAGATCGCCTAAATGACCTAGCATTTTTAAGTGTGGAAAGAGAAAAATTTGAAATAATCAACTTTGATGATATTATTGATAAATTTGCTTCATCAAAAGCAAGGATAATTTATACATAGTTTTATTAATGTATTATAATCATATTGTTATTAAATATACAGGGTGAGTTTTTTTTCATTATTTGTACGGGGATCTCGGAAACCATAAGAGTTACACATTTGCTTAAATGGGGAAAGATTTGCTTCTTTGGAAGACTAATCCAGATACGCTTTTGTTGATTTAAGAAAATGCATGGCTTACTAGATATTTGTAAAAAAGTAAAATTCCTCAAAATCGTTTCAGCCCTTTAATTCGTTTCTTTCTAAAGATAGACAAAAATTGTTCAAATACAATTTGTAGATAATTTTGTGCCGAATAACGTCACCGTACTAGTTTTTAAATTTTGCTTAGCATTTTGAGGTTATGAAGCAAAATTGAATTTTTTTAAATGGAAACAATAGTTGGCTATGACGTATTTTAATAGTGCATTTTTTTCTGATTGTAATGATATAAGGGTTGTATCACTTATTTTGATAAATAAAGGTACAATACACGTTTTCCTATGATTAGGTCTACCAAAAATCACATCCTGCCATGGAAAACAAAAGAAATTTACAGTAAGTGTTCGAAATGTACACAATTATTATCGACACACCTTTAGACTTTTTTGTATTTGGAGGAATCAAAGATGCAGGAGCTGCAGGAAGTTGTTATTAATGCGTTTAGCAGATTAGATGTAAATTGGCGTGAAATTGGGAAAGCTGTTAACTCCATGTTGAAAAGGTGTCACAATGTGTATCGATAATAATTTCTTTTGTTTTCCATGGCAGGATATGATTTTTTGTAAACTTAATAATAGGAAAACGTGTATTGTATACCTTTATTTATCAAAATAAGTGATAGGTACAACCCTTACATGACTTACATCATTATAATCAGAAAAAAATGTACTATTAAAATACGTCATAGCCAACTATTGTTTCCATTTAAAAAAATTCAACTTTGCTTCATAACCTCAAAATGCTAAGCAAAATTAAAAAACTAGTACGGTGACGTTATTCGGCACAAAATTATCTACAAATTGTATTTGAACAATTTTTGTCTATCTTTAGAAAGAAACGAATTAAAGGGCTGAAACGATTTTGAGGAATTTTACTTTTTTACAAATATCTAGTAAGCCATGCATTTTCTTAAATCAACAAAAGCGTATCTGGATTAGTCTTCCATAGAAGCAAATCTTTTCCCATTTAGGTAAGCAAATGTGTAACTCTATGGTTTCCGAGATCCCCATACAAATAATGAAAAAAAACTCACCCTGTATGTATCTCCTTTAGAGATAATAAATATTTACTTTTTTATTGTTTTAAAACTGCCTGTTTTTAAAATATCTACTTAATAAATCTCTAACTCACTGACCGACTGACTGACTGTGTTTATTTATTAATTTGCAAGTTTATTTTACATAATACACATATTTGTTACTACACCTGTCAGAAGCATTAATTACATATTATGTATATCGGATCATTCAATTGTGTATCCTTAATCTTATACAGGGTTATTAAAAAGTATGGAGACGGCGATTTATTGTCGTTAATATTCATTTTGGGAAAAATTGTTCAATACAAAAGTTTATATAATTTTTATCTATACTTGGGAATACTTCAATTTTTGTAATCTGCAATTGTTTCTGAATCGCCCCGTTCCGCATAATTTTTTTAAATGAGAAAATATTACTTTTACCTCCTACCTACTTCGATAGACATTTTTTTCTCTTTAAAACAGCACTAAAGAAAATTTTTTAAATTTATTTTAATAACATTTTTTCAAAAATACGCCGATTCAAGTATTTACATGAAGTAGGTATATGGAAGACAAAAAAAAGTTATGAATCAAAATCTTATCACCAAAAGCAAATTAATAACTAAGTAATTTAAAGTAAAGTGTTCAAATTGTCCCGCATTTGTCATTTGACAATGGCTCAGTTGATTTATAAAACCACGTACCTACTTGATGTAAAATGTTATTAAAATAAATTTAAAAAATTTTTTTTCAAAAATACGCCGATTCAAGTAAATAATAAGACCTAACATTTCCATTTAAATCTTAGTTAATATGGAAATTATGTTATTGTTTAACAGTTATGATAGATTTTTATTAAATATTTACGTTACTTTTAATAGTTATGTTTGTATCTAGTGCGCGAAATGCCACTTTGGTGATCGAGAACACCAAAAGTATTTCGCGCACGAGTTGCAAACAAAATTTTTTCTACAAACGCAAACGAAACGTGAAGAATTTGCCAATTATTGTAACGTTAAAATACAAAACTCTCATCTAAGTTTGCGTGCAGTGCGTACTTCGCGCTTGGCGTCGTCATTTCGGGCACGCTGTCATGGTAACGTAGGTAAGTGAAAAAAAGGGTCACTTCGCGTATTGTTATCGATGCGCAAACCTTGTCATTTTTTGACGTTTGTAGAAAAAAGAAATTAGCCTTACAAATTTTTTGGCAAGGAGAGTAAGTTTTTTGAGGGAATGGTTTCCTTTTTTGGGGTCGATATTTTTTTCACTTGTATGGAAGCAACTCATGCTTTAGGTTTCGCTCATAATCATCATCACTAAATTGTTTTGAACAAATCTGAGCATTTTTGACATTAAATTTACTATTCCCTCTACACAAGTGTTTCCATATACCTTCCATTTTCTTGTCTTTTGGAAAGCTAAAAAACTTTACGTCGCCAGAAAAACCTTTTGTCTGATTGTCAGCACCACATCCATATACAGTAGGTACTACACCTCATTTTACTAAATTTATTCACTGATCAAAGTTTAAAACTGTTGAAACAACGTTATTTGCCTTGCCGCAGTACATATAATAAATTGACGTTTTACTCACCGAATGACGTCAGCTGCTGAACTTGACCACGCCCATTCCTGCGCGAAATCTTATCTTCTCTTTTATTGTGTCATGTTCGAACATGATACACACTGACCAGTATTGTCTCTGACTGAACTAAAACAAAATTTATGTGGACATACCAATCGCGATACTTTGTTAACTATAGGGGCTATACTTTGTTATATGTATAGGGACTCTAAAATTGTTTAGAGTTCCTAGATTGTTGTGTAAACAACGCCACCTGTGTTTTCTTTTGCCTACTAATTTGACGTTCCATTTAAACGGTACGTCGACAAAACTTATTTTTAACAATTTTAACTATTGTAGGTAGTACTTAATCACTATTTTGAGGGGTATAGAAAAAAATATTGTATTGTACACGGGGGAACAGTAATTTATAGCGCTCACATAATTGCAAATGTTATGATCGCGCAAAAAACACTTACTTTTCCCACTTATACAGGCCGTTTCATTATGGATGGCCACCGGCAATATCTTCAAAACCAAAGGTCTTAATTTAATGGGATAACAAATTTTATAACTAAATCAGCCATGAGAAATTCAATGAAAATATTTTTAAACTATAAAAACAATCCCAAGAGGGCGCAACTGCTACGACAAACATTAAAAATCGTTTTTTTCAGTGGAAATGCCTTACTAAGCTACAATTTAAAATAATTTTTTTTAAAGCTTAGTTCATTTCAAACAACTTTTGTTTAAAACATTTTTTGATGTTTCAAATAATAAAGCCAGGGGGCGCGGCCAAACCTTACGAAACAAAAACCACTGTAACTTCTATAATTTTTAGCCGATTTGAATAAATTTTTGGTTATTTGAAAGGGCATTCAACGCAGATTCTGGGCTTGTAATCATACTTGACAATAATTGTTTAATACATTTGATAGAGGTGGTTACCTTCAACTGAAGTTGTTTTTCCACATTTTCTCAAAATTTTAAATTGAAGGATATCATTCTTTTGTGTTGGTTTTGTAGAACTTTAATGGTCTAAGATACTGGCGAAAACCCCGTATTGATATCTCTTGCCGTTTTCGAGATATGACCAAAAATGTCTTTTTCTGGTAATTTTTCACTACCCCCAGAGGTGGGTAAATATTTGAAATAAATCTATTTGAAATGCCTATTTAAAATAGAAAATAGCATTTTGTATTTTATATTTCCAATACTTTCTTGTAAAAGTATTTTATATTTATTATTTGAAATAGAAGACAAAGGTATATTCTATTTGAAATATATTTTTTCGATTAGTGTATTGAGCATCTGTTGTATAATAATTACGACCTATTACTGAAACTTTAAGATCAATTGCAAGGTTCAAGGCACGATTGGTTCAAGGCATACATATTATGGAGAGCTTCTTCCACATTTAATGGGGAACAATACGAAATCTCAGAAATCAATGTAGTACACATCATCATACGAAGATTTCAAAAAAAGTTTTGCCGTGAAAAATTTTACGGCGATCCGAATAGTAGTTTGTCCGTAATTAAATTATTAAGTTACCCTAAAATTGGCGAGAGCCGATCACACGCCGAACGTTTCCGAGTTTCCCGATGGCACAGTGACGTCACAACCCATACAGGACCTGTTTATTCTGGCTTGCGGACTTGTTTTTTTACGATTTTCAACTGTTTTCACGGAATATAAACACTAGGTGAGTGGTTTTTTTAATTACATAATTTGTTGGTGAATTGAAAACAAAAGGACACTTGAATATCTTGCACACAAAACTATTTCTGTGGCCATATATAAGTGGTCGATTTGCAGACCGGATCAACGCCGCCGGTTAATACAAAATCATTATTAATTATTTCTTGTGTTTATCATCATCATATTATGTATTCGGTTTTATCACTTTAAGAACATAAGTCGGTATGCCTAAAAATTAGAAAAATAAGTTCACCGATTTCTTAATGCTGTTTTATCACAGAATGTAGAATATGCTGTTTACTAGGTCAGGTTAAGGAAAGAATAGTATATTAAAAAACAAGTTTCATAAGGTACGTTTTATGGCACGAATCAAAGTTTAGAAAACGAGTGGCGCAGCCACGAGTTTTCTTAATGATGAGTGCCATAAAAGCCTTATGAATGAGTTTTTTATACTATTTTTTAGAATTTGCGCCTTTTGCAAGCAATAAATTTTAAATAAATATTTGACATTATCAAAATCTAGGGAATTTTTTAGAGATTGGAACTAAACTACTTTTCAAATTGTCAATTTAAAATTTATTTAAAGGTTAACTACAGTATTTGCTATGAATTAATTCGGTAAATACCAACTTAGTAAAATTAAATTGTACCGGTTTTATTAAAACACCCAAATGTCTATTAAAGCACGCAAATGACGTCATTTGAGTGCTTTAATAGGATCTATTAAAGCACTCAAATGACGCGAATTCTAAAAAAGTTGTTTTGCACTTCAACAAAACAATTCTTGTGTTTGGTATACCTCGGAACTGGAAATTTACAGATAATTTGATTAATGCCACAAACCACGTTCTTACTCGTTTTTATTGTTTGAAGGGTATAAGACGATAAATACGATAACACAGTCAATAATTATATTTTATTACCACTTTCTTCTAAAACGTAAGTACAAGAAATAAACTAGTTGAAATCCCCGGATTACAGAACGAACTTCGAATACCGCAGTAACGAAAGTATAAAAAAATTAATTATTTGCAAATGGGTGATAATTTTCGCGGCCCCAAAAATTGTCACTCTAAGCCCAACAATTATTATTTTTACTCCAAGAATTATTTTTTCGATTCCAGCTTTTTAATTATTTTGGTCCCAAGATTTCTCATGCCAAGAATTATTATATTAGCCCCCAAAATTATTATTTTAACCCACAGAATCATTCTTTTGGCCCCAAGGATTTTATTCATTTTACCCCACGATTTTATTTGTTGTACTTATTCGATTGAAAAAAAATATGCTAAAATTACCTCTCACCTAAGCGCCTGAGTGGGAATATACGTTTAGATTGGCATTTTTTTTTAGTTTCAAATACTGTTTAGTATCATATTCCCGTTTTTGTATCAATTGAAAAAAAATATACTATACCTACCTCTCACCTAAGAGCCTGAGCGGCATTATACGTTCAGGGTGACATTTTTTTTTAGTTTCAATCACTTCTATAAAATAAGTAGATAAATAAAAATCTTGGGGTAAAATAAAAAAAATCTTGGGGTGAAATGAATAAAACCTTGGGGTAAAATGAATAAAATCATGGGGTAAAATGAATAAAATCTTGGGGTTAAAAGAATAATTATGTGGGCGAATTTTGGGGGCTAATATAATAATTCTTGGGAACAAAAATCTTGGGACCAAAATAATTAAAAAGGTAAGGTAGAAAAAATAATTCTTGAGGTAAAAATAATAATTATTGGGATGAGAATGACAATTCCTAGGATGTACAAAATAATATAATAGGAAACAATTGAAAAGAAATGCGACTTCAAAAGAGTATATGATAATTTCGAAATTTCGAGTTTTAAAGTTGAATATCTCGAAAAGTACTTGAAATATCGAAAAATTGGAACCGGATCTTGAATCAGCATAAAATTTCACATAAGATCCATATCTTAACTCGGTTGTAGACAATACGCATCTCTTGCAACGCACGGACGCACGGACGGAATATTGATTTCAGTAACGAACGAAGTTCGTTGAAAACACACGGTGTAATGAGAAACGTTAAACGTAGTAAACAAACCGACGCAATGTTTACGTTTAGCTACGCCGGTCCCAGAACCTCGAGAAATTTATAAAAGTGCCCCAATGGTATTTTGGGAGACATATTTTAATCGTAGTTTAGAGCGTTAATTACTTTATTTACAACCACATATGTAATGCTGACATTACTGACTTTTAAAAATTTTGAAAGTGTCAAATTATTTACATTTCTTTCCCTCTTCCACTTCCCTCACCCATTTCCCTCACTCGTTTCCCTCACTCGGTTTATCTTGTTTCTCGCCTCATTTAATTAAGCAAAATATTCTTGTAATATCTTTAGTAATATTTAACATCAACAAAAATAAACAAGAAGATTAACAATAATAATTAAAGATTTAACATCAACAAAAATAAACAAGAAGATTAACAGTAATAATAAGATTTACTACATTTATTTGTTGAAATTAATGGTCAAATTTGAATTATTGTACGCGTTAATCGATATTGTTAAGGGGCCGCCCTGATGATGTGTTTCACTCATTGAGTTTTCACTGCTGCATTCCTGACTTGTGTCAGGTCTTCTAATGTCAACGAAAGAAGATAAAGAGTTTGAATTGCTACAGGAAGACGATGGCAATGTCGTTAAAGATATCATATTTGCGGTTTTAGTTTGGTTGGCTACAGATACATCCACATAACCTTCAGCAACAGCACTGGATTTCCATCCCCCTAGACGCTTCAGCTGTAAAATATCAGCTCCGCTATTCGCTATTTACCAGCAACGTAGCCGCTGTTCGTCTAAAAGCATGACCTGTGTAGGTTTCCGCATTGGGAAGTTTCAAAAAGCTAGCAATATTGTACGGAAATTTAGATATAGAATTATATCCAAAGGGTTGATTTCGAGCTTTTCCTAATCGATATTGAACAAAAAATCTTTCATTTTCAATATCTTTTCGTACCTGGATAAATTCTTTTACAATTTCTATCCAATTTGTGTTAGTTATCATAAATGATCTGCTCTTATAAGTTTTTGTATCCGGAATTTCTATGCAAATTTTGTTTTCTAAAATATTAATATGCGTAGTTTTCATCTTCAGTAGCTCATCACTTCGACATGCCCCAGACACACCTACTATAAGCGCAACCTAAAACAATGAAAAGAAATATTTAAAAACAGGAAAAGAAAACATTTAAAAAGAAAGCCTTACTTTAATAGGAAGGAATTCTTGAGGTGCTTTCTTGAGAAAATCCTCCAAGTTTTCCCTAGTAAAAATGCTAGACTTCTTTGGCTTAAAACCTACATTCTGGCGTTTTAAAAAGGCGACGACCGACGAGTTTGTAATATTTTGATATGTCAGTCTTTTTCCTTAATTCTAGCATTGTCCGTATCATGCTGTAAGTAGCCCAAAGAGTAGATGGCTTTTTTGCCTTGCCATGTCGCTAAAATATGCCATCAAGGCTGTCTCCGAAGCAATATTCTTAGCATTTCTTTCGGCACACCATTTTTCGTATACTTTCAATGCCATTTCATATCGCCCCCTACTTTTCTCTGGAAGTAAACAGGCTTCTGCTCTTTCTGCAGCTTCTTTAAGTTCTGGTGGAGTACCAATATTACAATAGTCTTCATTATCAGAACTTTCCGAGAACATTCTGGCTTTCTAAGTTATATAAATTCGAAAGAACGAACGAGAAATTCAAAACTGTCACTAGTTGTTTATTTTGAAAATTTTGAAGGTTTGCGCCATAGCAACCAGTCGCATAAACTAATACCGGTGACTAGATATGGAAATGTCAAAACAGAAAAGGACAAATTTTCTCATATTTATTTTATTTTTTTATTTTCAAAATAAAATATTGTCCCTACTTTTTAATTAATGATGTGGTTGTAAATAAAATCGTATACAAACCTCGGAGGAAAGTTTTCATTATTGTCTCGAGATTTAGTTAATCTCGACGCTACGCGTCTCGATTAACAATATCAATCTCTCGACAGTAATGAAACACTTCCCTACTCGGTATGTATACTATTATTACGTTATCAAACAATAAATTATGTTACTAAGATGTTCCACTGGACATTATGATGAGCAAGAAAGGTTAGGACGGGTGTCTAACGGTCACGATTTCTCACTACCCAAAGAAATATACTTGACATTAAATAACATCCTTTAAAACCAACAATATAATTGTTTATAAAATGGTAAAATACAACGAAAAACTACATAAATACAAGATAAAAACGACTAAAAACACTGGTCTCCATACGCTCCGTACATTGCCGTGTGGGACGTGACGTCACAGGACCTTAGGGCATCGTCGGAAGCGTTCGGGCTGTGCTCGGGTCCAGCTGATAACGAAGCGACTTTAAAGCGCTATTGCTAAGGAACGGCTGGTCGTAGACGACTATTTCTTGGGGGGGAATGATTCATTATTATTCCTCTATGAGAAAAAATGGTTTCCAAAAAATCGTATTTTTCCCCATTCGCTTACATAAAATTTTAAAAACTTTTGAATTAGGTAAAATATTTTAAATTTTGCTCTGTTCTTGTGACAACATTATTAAACAACTTGCAAAATAGGTTTAAAGATTATCTATCACTCTCATCGGCAGTTAATGATGCTTTTTTAAATTGCGTCTGGTTTCACAAGACAATAAAAATACATGAAAAGCATTTTTTATTTAAAAACTTATTTGAAATACCTATTTTTCATTTTGTATTTTAAATAACAACGGTCAATTCTATTTCTATTTTGTATTTTAAATATTAGTCCAGTCATTTTAAACATGAACATTGCAAAAAATCCTATATTAGGTTTGACTTTTTTATGTTGTTAGGTTCAGTCCCAGTAGTAAATACTCAATTTTGCAACTTCGAAAAACTTGTGGAAACTGGGGGGGGTGCCAAAAACCGCGATTTTTTCGGACTTTTTTCAGTTTTAGCCTCGTAGCTCAAAAACTACGAGTTATAGTGCAAAGAATACGATTATCTTTTTTAAACTAGACTAAATTTGCTACAATTTGAGCCTAACCGGAAGTCCGCAAGTATAATAGTTTCCGAGATACAGCTCTTCAAAGATAGGCAATTTTTCCCTAAATCTTTTCTCAACGTATCATCCATGTTTCGAGCCAGATATTGCCATAACGACGTGCCCTACGACTCTTGTCACGGAGACAAAAATTGTAGGACATTTTATCACCTTTTATTTAAGCATAGATGCATTCCTGTGGGCCTAACAGTTCTCGAGAAAAATACGGAAAACCGGAAAACAGTGAAATCCTCCACATATATGTAATAGCATTAGTATGATTAGAAGACATTTTCTGATTATTCTTATTTAGCCTAGCGAACGAACGCTCAAAAAGGGCTTGTAGACAGACTTTTTGATCCTAATAATTTTATTTCTAAGATGTGTTTGGAGGTGTTTGGTGATAATTATACGAAAAGTCACCGGCCCTACCGTATGAGCTAACTCCATAGCGTAACAAAATTTGCGGATTTGTTAAGTTTTCCCTTTGTATCTCTTGAATAGGCGATCGTAGTGGGAAACGGCCAATTATAAAATAAAAGCTGCCTTGAGAAAATATTTTTGTTCTTTTCGTCAAACATTAACCCTATCATAAATGTATTTAGAAAAGACTAGAGACCATTAAACATGGTGGCGCATAAGAGTGAAATTGTTTGGCTAAGGATGCAGGTAATCTGTATTTAACCCTCTATAGCCCCGTGTGGATTCAAGGCAACATAACATTTAATGTTTAATAAAACATAAAATTTGAGAACCTGTGTAATTTAGAGCTCATAGTTGCCACAAAGCAACATATGTCTGCTGTGTTATAAAGTAATATTTACCGCCATCTACAATTACAATTTTAAAATTACTAAAAAACGCGCCAACACTACTCTAATGGCGTTTTGTTGTGTTCACCCGTTTGTTTAGAAGTTTTGAACGAGTTATTTGTTTACTTACACAAAATAAAAATTATCTTGTGCATTCATAAAGTGTCTGTGTACCTATAAACAGTGTTATATAAATTTTCCAAACAAATAAAAGGGAAGGGCAGACAAATTCAGGTATGTTGCTTTCAATACACATTGGGCGATAAAGGTCTCTCAACAGTCATATTTACAGTGATGGATCCTAACATTTTTTACGGCTCAAAGCGTAAAATTGAATGTCCAAATCGAGTTGTGAGAATAATAAAAAATGCAGAAGACTCAGAAGATTCAGAACTAGATGCTAGTGACGAAGAATCAAATAGAGTGCGTGCTCCAGATTCAGATTTTGAGTGTGATGATGCAGACGAAGTAAGTGAAAATGAATCAGATGAAACAGATCTCGAAGAAAATAATGAACAGGCCGTCCAAGAAATAGCGACATTGAACATGATCTTGCAGAAAAAAGAAAAAGAGGCCCAACTGCATCTGTTCCACCAAAAGAAGTTAGGCTCGATCAAACATCACATTGGCCATTTTTTTCTGAAAAAAAGGGCAGATGTAAAAGACCAGGTTGCCCCAATACTCCCAAAGTAATGTGCCAGAAATGTAAAATAAATTTATGTTTTACAACGACACATAATATTGTTTTTACGATTGGCATAATAAATGATTTACTAAGCTCTAACTTGTTTGTCTTCTATATGTGAGTGCCCGTTCTTGCCTTGAAGCTACAAAGATCAAAGTCCCAAAAAATATTGATGAATATATGTAAAATATGCAATTGTTCGGTATATTAAGTCAAGTTAAGTCTACACACTGTCAAATTTATTTTTATTTTTGATGTAGAAAAATTCAGGCCATACAGGGTTAATACTCACATATTAGATTTAGCTCCAAACCTCCCACAATATTAGTTGTTCTCTAGTGCCCTCTATTCCATCTTGAACTCAACGTTTTTTTTAAATAACCATAACATCTAATCTATTTGAGATAAAATATTAAACGGTATATGTATTTTATAGGAAATTTTATGGTCTACAACTTTTATTTCAGCAGTTTTTGCTATAAACCCAATACTTTAGGAACTAGGACACAATATTTTCCGAAAAACGTCATGTAAAAGCGATTTAAAAAAAAAATGTCAATTCTTGACAGCGAATATCTCTTCAACGGATAGAGATAGAGAAAAAACGCATAGAAGAAAACTTGTAGAAAATTTAATCAGCTTTTTTTATAATTGGCCATTTCCGACTAGGATGGCCTGTTCAAGAGATGTAACGGAAAACCAAACAAATCCGCACATTTTGTTACGCTACTTTTCGTATAATCATCACCAAACACATCCCAGAAATAAAATCATTAGGATCAAAAAGTTTGTCTACAAGCCCTTTTTGAGCGTTCGTTCGCTAGGCTAAATAAGAATAATCAGAAAATGTCTTTTAATCATATTAATGCTATTACATATATGTGGAGTCGTAGCGATTTCACCGTTTTCCGGTTTTCCGTCTTTTTCTCGAGAACTGTTAGGTCTACAGGAATGCATCTATGCTTAAATAAAAGGTGATAAAATGTCCTACAATTTTTTCCTGCATGATAACGGTCGTAGGGCACGTCGTTGTGGCAATATCTGGGTCGAATCATGGATGATACGTTAAAAACAGATTTAGGGAAAATGTCTATTTTTGAAGAGCTGTATCTCGGAAACTATTATACTTACAGACTTCCGGTTAGGCTCAAATGGTAGAAAATTTAGTCCAGTTTAAAAAAGGTAATCATATTCTTTGCACTACGACTCATAGTTTTTGATCTACGAGGCTAAAACTGAAAAAAGTCCGAAAAAATCGCGGTTTTTGGTGCCCCCCCCTGTTTCCACAAGTTTTTCGAAGTTGCAAAATTGAGTATTTACTACTGGGACCGAACCTAACACCATGAAAAAAGCAAACCTAACATAGGATTTTTTGCAATGTTTGTATATTTTTGTGTTTAAATTGACTGTACTATATGTAGAACTAACCTATCTTATATTTTCCATCTTAAATGCCTTTTGAAAACCATTTTACCCACCTCTGCTTAACTGAAATAATTTTTTTAAAATAAAATTTATTTATTTTACATTTACCAATAATTCTTTTTTTGTGTTTATTTTTTATTTAATTTTTAATGGCAAATAATGTGGTTTCAGCATGATCGATGCCCATAGCACATTTTTCTCAAATTGTTAGAATCTTTTTCGATAACACATTTCCTTGACTTTTATTTCTGAGGAAGAATAAAGGGAATTGTTTACCAAACACCACCCACAACACGGTAAGATATAATAAATCCAATAAATGATGCTATTTGCGAGCTTGCCCTGATCTAAAATCGCGGCAGCAGTCTTTAATACAAAACGTTTTTCTTTGAATAATGACGGCAAACAATTTGAACATTTGATATAGTTCAACTTATGTTTTTTTTATTTTTTGCTTACTAGCCCAAGTTTGTTTTCTAATATAGGTAAGTGTTTGTTTCGTGAGATTTCCTTAATTTTCAATTTAAAAAAACACACAGTGGACTTGTGTGATATTTAATAATTACTTATACATAAGTAATAAATTACACGGCCATCTAAGATATCGACAATATTAAAATGAAGTAGTGAAAAATTACCAGAAAAACACATTTTTGGTCATATCTCGAAAACGACAAGCGATATCATTACGGGGTTTTCGCCAGTATCTTAGACCATTTAAGTTCTACAAAACCAACACAAAAGAATGATATCCTTCCATTTAAAATTTTAGAGAAAATTTGGAACAACAACTTCAGTTGAAGATACCCACATCCCACATCTATCAAATGTATTAAGCCATTATTGTCAAGTATGATTATAAGCCTAGAATCTGCGTTGAATGCCCTTCAAATAACGAAAAATTCATTCAAATCGGCTAAAAATTATAGAAGTTACAGTGATTTTTGTTTCGTAAGGTTTGGCCGCGTCCCCTGGCTTTATTATTGGAAACATCAAAAAATGTTTTAAACAAAAGTTGCTTGAAATGAACTAAGCTTTAAAAAACCTTATTTTAAATTGTAGCTTAGTAGGGCATTTCCACTGAAAAAATCGATTTTTAATATTTGTCGTAGCAGTTACGCCCTCTTGCGGTGGTTTCTATAGTTTAAAAATATTTAGTGGATAGGTTACCCAGTGAACTCTATATATAACTGGAAGGATAACGTCGAATATAAAAATTGACCGGTTCTGTTAGAGCAAGAGGGAAATTAGTGCGGGGATCGCTATCCTTATCTTACTACATTTCTCTTATGGATATTAAAAATAATGTTTGGTTATGACACTTATTTCATGATTAATTTTTAAATGTACATTTATAACATAAGTGTACGATAATTATATATACAAGAGTGAAATTCTTAATATTTTGTGTTTATTTCTCATTATTAAGTATTAACCACGCCTTCGCATCGTTTATACAAATACGTTAGAAAGAAATAGGGATCCACTCACGCAGTAGCGGTGCTTGTCTAACAGTCGAGGACAAATTACGAACGCATTTGCAGTAACCGTTATCCTTCCAGTTATATATAGAGTTCACTGAGGTTACCTCAATGAACAAATTTGCTTGGATTGGTTGAGTAAGTCTACGTCATCGCCAGTCCTTTCAGACACGCCCACCACTAAATTTGAATGATTATATTCACATTTTAATAAGTTTATATAAGTGTATGAATTAAGTTCTTTGATATTATGTACTTTTTTTGGACTTTGGAGTAACTAATTGGTGTATTTTCGTTTCATATTTCTATAAAAAAAATGCAAATGTGTTATCTACTTATTAAGTACAATAAATTATACAAGTAGGTAGATCATTTTGAATTTTAAGGTAATACCATAGAGAATGTAATATTATTACATGCTCTATGGTAATACGAATTCCGTTGTAAAGTGATGTGGACGGTATATTTTATGCTTACTTATAAACCAATAAACCAAAGCAAGTTATTACGTAAACTATTACCTATCTGTTAAAAATAATAAATACTTTTCTTCCTTTTAAATCAGACAGACATAAATTATATTTTTTACACGTACAAAAACAACTAACAATTATTATAACAAAAGCTGCTTACTATCTATTTTAAATTAATGTATTTATATCACTGCCTGCTTATCTCCAACACTCCTCCTTAAGCAGCTTTCGACGTAGATCTTCGAATACTTTTCTGCTCAAGGCTTTGGTAAAGATGTCGGCGATTTGCAGTTTGGTATTAATATATTCTAGTTTCACTGTCTTTCCAATGTGATAATTTACAAATTTTCTCCGAATTTCAATATGTTTCTTCCCTTTTGTTAACTTTCCTTCTTCGGCATTTTTCAACATATGAATTGCAGCTTGATTATCAATGAATAGTACCTACAGTCGGTTCATTCATTTCACAAATACCCAGTTCAGTCATGATTCGTCTGAGCCAACATACCTCCTGCACTCCACTGACTGCTGCCCTATACTCTGCTTCAGCTGACGAGATAGCTACAATAGATTGTTTTTGTGCCATCCACACTATTGGTCCACCATACATCACTAGAATTCCGCTTGTGGAAATCATGTCTATTTCTGTTCCACCATAGTTAGCATCGGTGTATACCAATAATCTTCCATCAGCATCAAAAAATATTCCAAGATTTATGGTTCCTTTGATATATCTGAGAACTCGTTCAACCATTTTCCAGTGACTAGTTTTAGGATTGCTGACTTGTCGACTTAAATAATTTACGGCAAAACTGATATCGGGTCTTGATATCGTAGATAAATATAGTAAACTTCCAACAATCTCTCTAAATGGCTTATTCTTAAGTGCTTCATTATTTACTTGTTTCTCGGTTAACATTCCTGGTTCCATTGGTGTAGACACGGCATATGCATTATTAAAGTTAAAACGTGTCAAGATTTTCTGAGTATATCTTTCTTGAGTAACTAATATTCCCTTTTCTTTTAAATGAATTTCCATTCCTAAATAAAATAGTTTTTCTTTCTCAGGTCCTGTTGACTTCATATCAAAGTTTTCAGCGAGTCTAGTCAATATTTGCTTGATCACTATTTTACTTTGACTAATAATGATTCCGTCATCCACAAAAATACCAAGTATTACTGACTTATCATTGTTGTAAAATATACATGGATCATCATCAGTATCCTTGAAACCTAATTTCTTTAGAGTTTCGGTAAATGTAAAATGCCATTCCTTTGAAGCTTGTTTGAGTCCATACAAACTTCTTTTCAGGCGACAAACTCTGCCTGAATTATCATCAAACCCTTCAGGTTGTAGCATAATATAGATTTCTTCAGATAATTTTCCATTCAAGAAAGCAGTACTAATATCAAAAGTATGAATTTCCAGTTTATGATTTGCAGCATGGCTCAATAATAATCTTATACTTGCATATCTGACCACTGCCGCAAACGTTTCATAATAATCAATTCCTTTCATTTGATCAAATCCTCTAGCTACTACTCGTGCTTTCAATCGTCCGTCAGCTTTCTCACGTAAAACCCATCTACTTGTTAATGGTCTTCTATTTTCAGGCAACTTGACTAATTCCCATACTTCCATTTTCTTCAGTGCATCAATTTCATCCTGCATGGCCCTTTCCAACCTGGATCTTTCAATGCATCCTTTACAGCAATTTCTTCAACTTCATCAATCATAGCACAATAACCATATCTTGTTGGTGGTTTGATATTCTGACGATTTCTTAAGTTGTACCTTGGTGTACTTTCACTATCCAATTGATTTGAATCTGTCATATCATTTTCACTTTCAGAATTATTATAATTCTCCTCCTCACTTTGTTCATCATTCTCCGATTCTGATTCGATTTTAGTGAGTCCTTCAGTAACCTCATGACTGTCATCTAAGTTTACATCATTTATCTTACAGTTAATTTCAATGTACCCATGTTCTGTACCAACTTTCTCATCAAACAATACATTGCAGGATACTTCAACATATTTTTCTTTTGGTAAATACACTCTGTAGCCATGTTCTTCAATATCGTACCCAACAAAAATCCCTTTCTTACTCTTTCTGTCCAATTTCTGTCGTTGATGATCAGGTACCATGACATAACATTCACATCCAAAACTTTTCATTGAATTTGGTTTTACTCGACGACCAAACCATAATTCAGCGGGTGTCTTACCATAAACATTACTATTTCCTGTTTGATTAACCTTCGGATGACCAAGGGGGGTCATTTTGACCCCAATGTATGTTTTTCTTCAATAAATTCAGAACTAGTTTCAATTTTCAACTAATTATTTTTTTATCTGATTATATTATCATGATTTGCATCCTCATATTTTGTAGTAAAAAAATTCCCAACATTTAACAAATAAAAAATATTTTCTGAATTTGGGGTCAAAAACGACCCCCCTTGGTCTTTTGTCTTTCATTTTGAAATTAGGTAAAATATAGTCTGAATTTGAAATACCGAGTAATTTCACATCTAAATGCGATAAATGCAATCATTTTATCTGCAAGGAACATTCAAAGATTCAAAAAAGCATAATTTGTAATACCTGTGGTAACTTTAACTAATGTATTTTTTTTTCAAATGTTTTTACTTTAGTAAGTTCAGACTGATATTTTAACTTTTTTTTTCTGTTTGGAATTAGAAATTGGATTTACTAATGTTTCTTACTTCATTTAATAAAACAATATAGCATTAAAGTTATGAATACATGCTTTTATTTGCTAAAACTAGTGGGGTTATTTTTGACCCCCCTTGGTCATCCGTGTATAAAAAAAAGGTTGGTCATCCGAAGGTTAATGGTAAAAACGGAATAATTCAGAGCTTCTGCCCATAATTCTGATCCTAGATCTTTTGCATAGATTTCCGCTCTCGCCGCTTCAACCATTGTACGCATTTCTCTTTCAATACGACCATTTTGTTGAGGGGTATACGTTGCTGCTCTTTCACTAAATATTCCTAACTGTTCAAAAATTGCTCTACTTCTGACATTTTTGATTTCTTTTCCATTGTCTGACATTAAAATCTTCACTCTTCTTTCGAATTGATTTTCAACTAAGTTGAGATAAACATTGAGTCTATCAACAGCTTCAGATTTCTGCTTCAAGAAATAAACATTTCGAAATCGACTATAATCGTCTTTGAATAATAAGAAGTACTTTGCGCCACCTAATGACCTGACATTCATCTCTCCAAGATCTACATGAACTTTGTCTAGACAGGCTTTAGCTAGACTATTTCATTTCTAGGATGTGCCACTCGGTGATGCTTTCCGTAAATGCATCCTGAACAAACTGTATCGTCCCAGTCATCAATATAATCTATATTGTTTCTCTTCAGAATATCTTTTACATGACGTATATTTTGGTGAGCTAACCTTTCATGCCAGAGTCTCAGACTAGCAGCTGATAAACTGAACGCTTCCTTTTGACGAAACATCATTTTAAATAGACCATCATATCGCTTAGCTACTAACACAACTTGTTTGCCTTCCATAATTAGCGATTCTTCTGCAGTAGCTTGCTGAGTATAACCTTTATCTAAGACTGTTGTAACAGAGAATAAATTAAAAGCTAGATCTGGTACAAACAGAACGTCTTTTAAAATAATTGGATACCACTCCTTGCCATTGTATGCCTGTAAATGTACATTTCCAGATGAAATAGCTTGCAGTTTTGTAGAATCTCCTATCTCAATTGAAGTTGAACTATTCAATGCTCTGATATCAGTCAACCAATTTAGATTTCCTGTGAGATGATGAGTTGCCCCACTGTCTTTGATCCATACTTCTCGCTTATTCGATAGGTACCTTATCCAAAAGAGTTGTTGACAATGCCACTGAAACAAAAGATTTAATTTTGCTCTTATCATTACTTGAATTCTTGGGACACTCATTCGCAAAATGACCTTTCTCGTGACAATAATGACAGTTGTAATTCTTCTTACAATATTCGAGATACTCATTACTTGGTTTGCCAGTACAATTACGCTTCAAATGACCGACTTTGCCACATTTAAAACATTTAATATCACCCTGTCTATGCTGACTTGAACTTGTATCATTTGTCTTTCTTGTTCCTCCTTGCTGACCTTTTCGATGATTACCTAGTCTTGAATTATCAGCCTTTCCAACTAAAGCATTTGTGATATGTTCAGCCTCACGTCCTTGGCATCTAATCTCTTCTTGCTGTAACCGTTCTCGTAAAATTTGACAATGTTTTCTGTGCTTCTCCTACAGATTCCCAAGCAGCATGAAAATAATCAAACTTAGCTGGCAATGAGTTTAATATTCGAGACATAATCCAACTGTCCTTGACTTCTTCATCATTTGCACGTAACTCTTGTGCTAATCCATCAATGTGTAAACAATTTTCTACCACTGTTTTCGCTTCATCATATTTATAACTGAAAAACTGTTGTTGAAGCATAGCAGTAGACTTTTGACTTTTCTGACCATACAAATTCTCTAGTCTGTTAATCATATCTGCAGCAGTGTTGCACGTAGTAATCTTTAATGCAATCTTTTCATCAACATTTAAACCAATTAATAATCGTTTGAGCTTCAATATCTTTTCGAATCCATTCATTAATACCGCCATCAGCAGTAAAAGGTTTTGGGGTCACTCCAGTAGCAACATTTAACAGATCTTTCATTCGCAGTAGCAGATTTAACTTGAATCTCCATGACACATAATTTGACATTCCATTTCCTTGTCCATTCTCATCCAGTTTCTCTAAACCTAACTTGGCATCCATCTTGAAAATGTAATTTTAGATCTCTCAAAATATTCTATCAAACACTTATTCTTTCAAACGTTCACTGGGCGCATAACCTGTTAAAAATAATAAATACTTTTCTTCCTTTTAAATCAGACAGACATAAATTATATTTTTTACACGTACAAAAACAACTAACAATTATTATAACAAAAGCTGCTTTACTATCTATTTTAAATTAATGTATTTATATCACTGCCTGCTTATCTCCAACATTATCATTTCGTGCCTATGCTTCTATTTATTCTCTGTTGAACTCGTATTTCTCTATTTCTTAGTACAGTTTCGGTCGGTCTTGCAATATTAACTGCATAACAGGTATTTAGAAAAAGGGACGGCACTTAATTATTACCTATTTTTGTGGGATCAAATTGTAAGTAGCAAAAAAAACTTTCTTTTCGTAGATATTTGTAGCAGTTTTTCTTTTAAATATTTCATTCGTAGGTTAGGTGTGTATTTATTTTTGTACCTATATTCGTAGTTTTTATTTTCTTTGAAAACGTACTCCTTTATTGAGTCTTAGAATTAGAACAATGTAAAAAAGGTGTAAATATGAGTGAACTATTTGAAAATATGTACTAATGAAACGATGAAAAAGACGTATTGAAACAAAATACTGGACAAGACACCTGACATCTCCTGCAAATAGCTACGTTCCTAGAGGATTTTAAAAATTGAGATCAGTTTATGTAGTTTTTGTTAAGAAACACAATAATATCACACTGCAAGTGTGCAACAGACAAATATATTACCTATGCAACAGACTGAGAGCGCGCTATAACGTGAAATGTCGTGGGACTGGCAGTGAGGTTGCACCCTCCCTGCACGCTGCGCGCGATCACCAACAAGCTATGCGATTGAGGCAACCTATTCACTTAATAAACCTTGATGCCCGATTTAGTATTTAGTTATAAAATTTTTTATCCCATTAAATTAAGACCTTTGGTTTTGAAGATATTGCCGGTGGCCATCCAAAATGGAACGGCCTGTATAATAATATAGGTACTATTTTCCCTGGAAAAAACTGGGTGCTTTTCATTGTAGTAAGTAAAGGTTTCCTTAGCAACGCGGGTATAATTGTCGCTATAAGTACAACAGCCTACCAGAATCAAGTTTCTATGCAGATTTGAATTCTGCGTTAACAAATAGGAACTTTTTGTTTGAAACATTTTTTGAAGTTCGTGACAGATGGCGCTATGATCGCCGAAAGAAGTTTTTCCGATTACCTATGCTCATTTGATGTCAGTTTTGTTAAGTGACAATCATAAATGTTAATGCTTTGTAAAAGGGAAGAGGGGGAGCTTTATTTACTCCCCCCTCTCCCACACCCCCACTTGACCCTTAATTTTGGATTTAAACGTATCTCGAATGTCAATACTTATGTGTTCTTTACTCGTGAAATCAAAGTATTTCAAATTTTTTTTCTATTTTCCATCAGACAAAAAAAATTTACAAAATTTAACTTCTATATTGAACAGTTGTTTAAGGTAGTTCCTCCGCGGAACGATTTGCGACAGAATTTGTTCAAACTTGGCGTATACGTTATTAAATACGTTATCCAAACATAAACATCTGTGGAGTTTAAATGAGGTTTACCGTCCCTAAGTCGAGATATTTACACTTAAAATTGGCATAATTGACATATAACCCATATACAAAAAACACCGCCCACGTAGCACATATCTTTCAAAGGCGTCCCAAAGACATTCTAAGGACTTCTATATGTCCACATAAGTCCCCAGGACATCTGAAAGACATTCTGAGAACTTCTGAATGTCCGCATAAGGCCACAGGACATCCCTTGCAGATCTCGTGTTATGTGGGCACTGACACATTATCAATTGTACTGTCAAAACTAAATATCAGAATTTAATGAAAAACTAAAGAATGCTAGAGAGGGATTATACGAATATTTGAGAATTGTTTACAGTCTACTTTGAAGATATAGCCTTGAGAAACATGACGTTTTTGGTATTATTAGATATGTTTAGGCAAGCGAATGATTGTATACGCAATCTGTTCCATGACAACGCGGACAGTCCGAACAAAAAGTGTACTTCCACCTTCGAACATATAACAAATGTTCGAAGACTTCCACTGGCGTGAATTTTGATATTTAACTTTCGAAACTATTACACTTTTAAATAAACTCTTTAGAATTTAACTCTTTTAAATAAACTCGCAATTAAACTCTTTAGAATTACTCTTTTATTACTCTTACAAACTCTTAGAATAAACTCTGTGAAGAAGTGACAATTCTCCGCTCCGTTCCCCTATTTATAACATTACTTAATTAAATAATAACAAAGTACAAAGACTGAACAAAATACCATTATGTTATTTACATATGATTAATATACTTAATATAAACAGTGATTAGATTATAACTATTAATAACATGCACACTAACAATCTTATTATTCTATGGAAAATATATATTATAACTCCTCCTTACCCAAATCAGAAAATACGGGTTCGCGTATTTTGTGAGATAAGTTATTACTAGGTTTCTTATTTTTCTTAAGACGTTTCACAAATTTAAAGTATATAACACACGCACAACAGACAATAACAATTATTGAAATTAATACGGTGTTCGTCCAAGTATGATGGAATTTAGGGGTATCATCTAATTTTGAGAGTTCCAAGTTGTCTGCTAAGGTTTTCACGTTTTTGATAGTTTCGCTGTCCACCGATTTTATGTGTAATGGTTTTTCTTTTTGGTGTTGTATATATGTCGTAATGTTCATCGTGGGAATAGAAAAAACAAATTCTTCATGTAATGTTGGTTCCCTTTTGAACATTTTTCCGTTAATGTCTATTTTACAATCATCTAGGAATATAATACTAGGGTTTTTAATTTCATATATCCCATTTGTTTCACACTGTGTGGATTTTACTCGTATAGTTGTTGCTGGAATAACTAATATTTGGTTGGCATTGATTTGACTTATGGTAGATTCCGTGAATCGGATAAGTGTTCTATTACATTCGATTCTACCTTTTCTTATGATATCTGCTAGACACGGTTGGCTCTTTTGTAGGTTTTCTTGAAGACAATAATAATTTCGCTCGATTTCTGG
Source organism: Pyrocoelia pectoralis (assembly GCA_036250285.1). Taxonomy (NCBI): domain Eukaryota; kingdom Metazoa; phylum Arthropoda; class Insecta; order Coleoptera; family Lampyridae; genus Pyrocoelia; species Pyrocoelia pectoralis. The sequence goes on from CM070074.1 coordinate 44,006,393, forward strand.
ACATATTTCTGACATCGTCCAATAATCTTGTTCATCAAGTAGTAAGAAGGGTCTTTCTGGTATGATAATTAAGTTGGAAATAGGAATAGGATGTACGTGATAATATACAAATTGGAAAGATATAACGGGTACATGAATCTTAAATAAAATCAATTCGTGATCAATTATAACTTGAGTGGAAAATAGTGCATAATAATTGATTAAGCTGTCTAATTTGGGTATTTGTCTGGTTTTATAAATTCTATTTATCTTAGAGATCATTTCTTTTAATTGATTAGGGTCTATTATAGAACTATGTAGAATATTCAAGCGTCCAAATGATATTGCGATTTCTATATTATTTATTAAATTTTGAATTGAATATAACTGTATCAGTAAATTATCTATGGTACTAGAGGCAACGAACAATTGTTTGACATCATTAATTTCGTCGGTTTTTGTTAATATGATATTTAACCGGTTTTGCAAGGCATTTTGATTGTTACTTAAATTTTGAAAGGTTTGTGTATACGCATTAGTCATTTCTTTCAAGAAAGTTTGTTGGTTTTTTAGATCTCGTTGGATTTTATCGTTATTAATTTTTAAAGTTTCTAAATATGTATTAATATATTGACCATCGTCAGAGTCAAGTGTTCCAAATAACCATTTACTCAGTTTTCCTATCCCATTAAAGAGTGATCTTTTCCTGTTTTTTGGCTTCATTGATAAGGATTTTAATTTTTTCAATATTATTTCTGTTAGTGATAAGACTAGATCGAACTTACTATTTATAACGTTTGACAGGTAATTTTCTTTACTATTGTTTAATGAATTTTTCTGTGTAATTAAAGAATTTTTTAATTGGTTTAGAGATTTTTCTGGGTATGTAAGATTTATGTGATAAAGGAAAGTATGTTTGGATTCTATTATTTTTGCTTGTCCTAGTCGTACAGGTAATATTGGATTAGTGATTTCTTTGGTCTTTAGCCCTAGAGCGAGTGCAAGGCCCAGTCCAAAAATTAATGTTATCAGGGTCCTCTTCATTTTTCTGCCCTAAAACAATTCGTTGTGGTTTAAAATGTTTTTTATGGAAGGTCTTTTTATTATCTATTTGTACTTTAACATCGTTAGTTACGAAGGGTGCGTTTACCTTTTCATAAGGGTTGACCGTTTTTCTATGGGAGGCATCACGTTTTTTTATTTTGTATAGATTCTCGTTAGGATCTATGGATATTGTTTCATTCTTATTTTTATTAATTTTTTCTAGGGTTTTCGATTGTTTTTCTTTAAGGTTCCTAAATAATGTTTCATTTAAAACTTTAATATTTTCAGAATGTTCCTGTATATATTGAGTTACTTTCGTTAGTTCATTTAGTTCAAAAGGATTTTTATAATTTAATTTTCCTCGAGTTATTTGAAAAGGTGTGTAATTTGTGGAGCTATGAATGGAATTATTGTAAGACAAAAGGGCATAATTCATAAGGGTTTCAATGGTTTCATTCTGCTTTGAGTTTTTTAATGTCATAATGGTTTCGGCTAATGTTGAATGAAATCGTTCGACTGGACTATTGCTATTAGGGTTATATAATGTCGTGTAATGAATCTCGATTTCGTGAGTTCCACAAAGTTCTTGGATTACTTTATTTTTCCATTCATGTCCGTTGTCAGCGGTAATTTTCCTTGGGAGTCCGAAATGATTAAAGAATTTTAATAATTTATTAGCCGTTTCTATCGAGTTTTGTGTTGTAATGGGATATGCTTGTCCAAATTTTGAAAAACTATCAATTATAGTAACGAAATATTGTCCGTGCGTTTTGTATGTATCAACGTATAAATGATCAAAAGGTTCGTACCCTATTGGAGTGGGTTTGTAAATTAATTTGGTTGGATGTCTTTCATATTTAGTTAATTGGCAAATTTCGCAAGAATTCACATAGTCTTTTACATCCTGATCTAATTTTGGCCAAAAATATGTTTGTTTTATGGCATTAATGTTCTCATTAATTCCCCTATGACTAGTTTTTGTTTCATGATAAAATTTTAATTTTATTTTTTGTTCGTTTTTATCAATTACGTCAATGAGTACTGTATTACTTATATACAGGGTAAAAGTTTTGGTTTTAAAATATTTTTGAATGATTCTTATAAATTCTCTTTCAAGGGTTTTATCTTTAAAATGAAAGCAATACGTTTGTTTGGGATTCATATTTTCTTTTATAAATTTTATAAAAGAGTCTTCTCTTGTGGTCTCAGGTATAGCAAGGGTTATTTTTTTTTTATCAAATATATTGTCGCTATGTACTGAATATTTGTTAGATTTTGATATTATAATTTGATTCTTAAATAGGTTAATTGGTTTTTCCGTATACAACATTTCCATTATAGGGTTTTCGTGATTTGAATGAACGGTTTGTTCATCGTCTATCTTAGTTTCAAGTGCATTATTATTTTCAATAGCGTTTACTTGTATTAGGGAAGTATTATTTTTATCGGAGGTCATTAAATGTTTTGATTCGAAATTATTGTTTATAGAATATGTATCTGGTTCAGGCAATGAATGTGATGTAGTATTTTTTGAATTTATGGATATTCTGGATAAGGGTCGAGAAGCCGAAAATTTGTATTATAGTTATCTTCGGATTCGAATGATTCATAGTTATTCTGGTTTTCTCCAATGTCTGTTTCTAATTCGTTGAGCGTTTCTATATTTGTTAACTCCTCTGATATGAAATTTCGAGGAGCTGTTTGTTTAAAATGATTATTAATAAGGGGTTTATTTTGGTATCCTAATGAGGGAAGGCGAGAAGAAATGGACATTGGTTCTGGTTCATTAGATGGTTTGTGAGAGTTTCTTGGAGAAAAAACGTCCTTTGGTTTACCAAAAATTTGTTCATTATTAAAATACCTTTGATTATATTGTGGTCTTGTTACATAATTAATTGGTTGACTAGGAAATTGGGATTTATAACCTGGTCTCATATAAGGTGGTATATACGAGTTCGTTGAATAATTAGTCGGTCGATTTTGTGTTTGATTTTTAGTTGGATTTGGGAAACGAGTTTCATAATTATTGTAATTTGGTCTCGTTTGGAATGAATTATCATGTGCGATCATAGGTCGATCTATTGTTTGAAATTGTTTGCGATAATTTCGGTTTTCTCTATTAATGGGATTTTGATTGTAATTTGTATGCTGTTGATAATTTTGACTGAGATTAACTTGTTGTTCTATTGATAAATAATTTACGACAAAAGATGTTGCTTCGTCTATATTTTTTACATCTTTAATCATTAAGAGAGTTCTTAATTCGGAATTAACATTACTCATAAGCACCGTAACTGCTGTTATCTCATTCTGATTAATTAGTGAAATCTTAACATCGGCAGTTAATTGACTATCAGAATTAATTTTTAAATTTAATCGTGACTTTATAACTCTCAATCTGTCTAAGAAATCTAACATGTCTTCGTTTTTATTTCGCGTTAAGAAAATAAATTGTTGTTGTAATACGTGCCTGTCTAACCTATCTCCAAATTTAGTTCTTAGTATTTTTTTTATTTCAGGCCAAGTCTGTAAATCGGGTCTACACAAAATAAAATCTGCTGCTTCATCTATTAATTTTGAGCATATAGACGCGAATACAAATTCACTCAAACTATTATCGGTCGTTTTACCATATCGTTCATAAAATCTATCAACTGAATTAATGAAAGATTCAAGATGTTCGCTTTTGCCATTAAAATATCTAATAGTACTCGCAATTTCTTTTGCGGCTTGAATAGTTGTCGTCATTTTGGACACTTCAGTATTCTCTTTATTTAAAGTTAAATTATTTAAATTCTCAATTAAGTTATTTATCTCAATGTGGGACATAAAAATTTTACATGTACCAGAAAAGATTTTATCTGTTATAATTCATGTATTACAAAAATAATTAGGAAAATGGAAAGGATCTTACTTGTAATAATTTCTTTGAAGTTTTCTTTCTTCCTTCTTAATATGATGTAGGTTGCAGCTTCCGGGATAAATGGTTGAAACCAATAGGTAAGATATTCGTTCTTCCTTCTCGGATCCTACCGACTGCGCCAATTTTGATATTTAACTTTCGAAACTATTACACTTTTAAATAAACTCTTTAGAATTTAACTCTTTTAAATAAACTCGCAATTAAACTCTTTAGAATTACTCTTTTATTACTCTTACAAACTCTTAGAATAAACTCTGTGAAGAAGTGACAATTCTCCGCTCCGTTCCCCTATTTATAACATTACTTAATTAAATAATAACAAAGTACAAAGACTGAACAAAATACCATTATGTTATTTACATATGATTAATATACTTAATATAAACAGTGATTAGATTATAACTATTAATAACATGCACACTAACAATCTTATTATTCTATGGAAAATATATATTATAACTCGTGACAAAAATGGTTAATAATAGAAGTTACTATGGTTACATGGGACGAAACTTTTGGTTGACATTGTCGCCAGGGCCGGATTTACGGCGGGGCAAGCGGGGCTGAAGCCCCGGGGCCCCCACAAATTGAGGGCCTCCACAAACTTTGAATTTTCCATTTTTTAATGGCTTTCAAGAAAGTGAAGAGAAATGAAATACCTATATCTAAATATGTAATGTAGATTAGAAGATATAAAAGAGACTGTCCGATTATAATAGGTAGTATTTATTATACTAACGTAACTTTGGAAGGCCTAATTACCCCATTACCCCTCCTCTTAAATACGCGCTTGCCTGGAGAGATTTATTAAAGTTCAGACGGTCCTCCCTCGCACGTTTAAAGAACAGTAAACATTAAAGTTCTCGTTCTCGTCACTCCGTTTAGGCGTTTACAGTACCTATTTATATACTTCTATTTGTAAGACCGATAGTACTTTTGTGTATTAATTTCACTATTAAGCCTCCGCGACATGGCTTTTTAATCTAAAAATAAAATTATCCAAAGATATTAATTTTTTGAAAGGGGCCCCCCTTTGTTCATTGCCCCGGGCCTCCACACTCGTAAATCCGGCTCTGATTGTCGCGGAGGAACTACCTTAAATCTAAAATGGTTGCGTTTTCTCATCCTAGGTTATGGATCGCAGGGGTGAAGTGGCGGTGTGGGGAAGGGGGGATAAAGCTCCACCTCGTCACTTTTACAAAGCATTAACATTTTTGATTGTCACGTAACAAAACTGACATAAAATTAGCATAGGTAATCGGAAAAACTTCTTTCGGTGATCATAGCACCTTACCTCATCGGCGTCGAATTACGAAAAGATTATTTGTTTTTTGGAATCCGTGGAAATGTTTAATTTTGTTTAAGTTAAAAATGAGATGTTCATTTTATTTTGTTGCAGCTTAACATTCGTTAAGAATACATAGCTATCCCTTTCCGGGAATTACAAATCCGTTTATCCGTTTGTCGGGGTGGTTGAGTCCCCACATAATACATTTCACATGTCACTTCATCTTTCCTACTCATTTCTCCTCTTCTTTGTTATCCTGTTTTGTCATCAGTCATCACCCCTTTTCCGTTGCTGTCCTTCATTCCTCTTTGAGTTATATTACCTTGTGTTTTTGTTTTTTTATGAGTCTATTCAGTATATTTTTGATTCATTTTTCCTGTTACATATTTCTATCTCCTGCATTTTTTCGTCATCCATTTGTTCTTTTTACTCTTGTACATCTTATCACCTTCTCTAAAGCATTTTTTGTACTCTTCCAAATCTTCTTTCCGCCCCGTCTTTAGCCTAAATCCCCCCCCCCCACTTCTTCCTTCCTTACTCTCAAATTGAGAGCGTGATAGACAATTTTTAGAACCAACATCACTCCGTTTGTCATGAATCCTGGGCGCAAATCTCAACAAAAATTCTCCGAAAATATCTGGAAAAATCCGGGACGAAATACTCTAGCGGGAAAAGTCCGCGAGAATAACATCTTATTTTCTTCTTCTTTTTTTTAAATTAAAATTCTCGATAATAAAAAATACTTTAAAAACACTCTGACTTAGAGGACTTGGCTTAATTCAAGAGGTGCAAAACGCAAAGGAGGAATTTTCTCATGGACTTTCCCCGCTAGAGCATTTCCTCCCGGATTTTTCAAGACATTTCGGGAGAATTTTTATTGAGATTTGCGCCCACGATTCAAAAACAACGGAGGAGTATTTTTACATGTTATGTCCTCTAAAAAATCTAAGGTTATCCTTAAATAAATACGGTAGTGAAATTTATGCGGTTTGAAATGGAAATATGTACAAAAATATCGGACAAGATACCAACAAATAAAACTACAGCAGAAAATGTTTCAAAGCAAATTCATGAAAGAAGCGTAAATAAAAAGATTGAGTTGCAGGTGTTGTTTTGTAACAGCACTACAATTTCCATTGATGTTATCATAGTACGCAAAGAACGTAATATACGTTCTGTGATCGTAGTAAGCAACTGTATTTCTTGTAACGTTATCCGAATATAGGACGAGCGCTAACGTAAACATGACGTACATTTATGACGTATATTTATATAACGAGAGTGGCGCTGTGAAGATTTGGTGGCACAGCTCGAAACTAACACTTCCACAGCTCCAATATTTGTCGGGAATTTATAACATTGCACCGTTTGTCTATAGTGTAGAAAGTCAATGTTATTATAGTTACTTCTGGTTGACGATTAGGTCGATCAATTGGTCGTGCTCTGAAGATTGAGAAGAATTTTTGCTGCAGCTATTTGTGTACATGCAGCCTCTGTAATTTGCTGGGCAATTTTCATTACAATTTACGCATCTCATATTAGCGTCCTTTATTTTTTGAGGACATTCGTTTGTTTAGTGACCTACCGCACATTTTCTATTCTATTAAACATTTTTGCGTGTTGAAACAGTCTATAAGCACCTATAGCTAGTTATTAAAAATGTACTACGCCCAAAAATGCCAACCGCTTCCATTTTCAAAAAAGGATTACAAATAAAACATAACCAATTATAATTATTATCTGTCATTTGGATGTTTGTTGCTCTCTTTCCTAACCTAAGGCATTGATTATATACTTCGTGTTATATAATCAATGCCTAAGGTTTGAAGGGACGCGTAAATCCATGAAAGTGAGGCAAAATTTGAAGTGAGGCAAAATTTGAAGTTAGGCAACCCGCAGTGTAGACGTGAAATTATCTCTTTCTATCTTATTTAGATATAAGTTGCACTCAATTTCTCACCTTTTTAAAGGAATTATTTTGATGCTATTAAAGAAATTATAGTATAAAATTGGATTTATATTTTTTAAAGTAAATTGTCCACAAAATAGAAGCTAAATAAGGAAAAAATTGTCAACGTAAAATTTTTGTTGAAAGGCAATAATAAATAACCATATCGTCCGTTTTACACAATATAAATTCAACACAAGAAAAATCGTTACCCAATAATTATTTATTTTACTTTATTCAAGCGACGGAGAATTTACCAAACTTATTACGAGATTGACAAAGATAGGTTACCGTCCTCTTTTTCTGTTTGCCCCTGACACAAAAACTGATTGTTGAAATACGGCGTGGGTCCATTCCAGGTACATATAGTATACAGTTCATTGGTTGTTACTATTCACTTTTTTTAGTAGGTAAGTACATAATTACTATTATACATAGTTTCGACTAACCTAAATAATAAACATTCAGTTTTAGATTGTTTTGGTTATCACTTATCAGCAAAGTGAAAATGTCTGTAAAAAAAGTTACTGTTTCTGTCACAATAGGTAGTATGGGTATGGCACAGGGGTTTACGAGTAATGTTGGTTGACCAATATTTTCCCAATGTACCCACAAGTCGTAAACTCAGAATTCCCTTCATTCGCAATGCGCATATACCTCCCCACACTTTTGAGGAGCGAATTTTGCTATATAATCTAGTAAGTATTAGGTTTTAGTATGTAACTATCCTCACTGTTTAAAAAATAGTGGTGTATATTTTGAAAATTAATAACCAAGTAAAATGGAACTGAAATTACATTCTCTCGCGGGAGCAGAACCAATTGTCTAAACTTGGGGCCGTTAATCGCGATAATTGTGGAAAGAATTCGATGGCTATGCGATGATTGTGCCGAAAGTTAAATTACTATTACAAGATAATATTCTTTGTGATTACGATTCTGCTATTACAGTATGAAAACAAAAAACTGTGTTATGGATTTAATCAAACAATTACCTGTGATTAATCTACAAAGCGCTGGGTCATCAATCGCTCTTCGAAAGGTTTACTAAATCATGTTCTAAAATTGGTTTATAATAGGGCTGTAATCAATAGGTGTTTTCTTTTTGCACGTTGTGGTAGACTTAAGTCAGCTCTGTCAATAATATACCATTCGTTTTATAAAAATAACTTGACTCAGTTCTCAATAACCCTATTCATTTTAAAAGCATGATTTAAGTTTTATATTAACCTGAGGTAAAAATGTCTACATGACGCAAGGCACTTCAATCACGTGGTGATTGTGACTTTACCTAACCCTGTGGCGATGCAAAAAGAAAACACCTAATGTAGACAGATTAAATCAATATGAATACTTTTCATCACAGAAGTACAATCAAACATTATATGAATTTGTGTGCCAACTGGTAAATCAAATTGAAGTAACTGAAAAAGATATTTTTATTGAGTTAGATTCAAGGATTAGGCAAGTCATTCTACAAATGGCGGCTATGACACGATGTAAGATATGCATTGGAATCGTTATGCTGAAGCCTTGAACAAACAGTTTTCCATCCACGATAAAATTTGTAATTTAAGGGAAAGGAATAAACTCTTAAAAAATGAAGGATATCGAATAGAAAAACAGAATAAAATATTAATTAATGAGTGCAACTTTAATGAAACGATTGCACGAATTTGGAAACAAATATACTTCCCCATACTATTTATTAACTAAGGCGAAAGAGATAGTGCTGCATAACAAACAATTATAAAAAAACAAATAGGTTGCAAATTGAAATCATAAGGTTGAAACAGGAGTATAATCATGCAAGAAAATGGGAGGAAGAGAACAGTGTGATTAACCATCCGGCACACAGTATCATACATGAAAAATGTCATCAACTTGGTGTTCAGTGCCAACAATTTTGCTGTGGTATATCATGTTCGATATTATCGACCAAAAAATATTAAAATGAAACCTGTTTGTAATATTTGTGCATGTAAAACATAAGATAGAAACATTGAATCTATCTGTTTATTCTAACAAAGTTACATGCAAATTTTCGATAAAAATACACAACAAACATTTATATACTATCACATATTTTATGTCTGTCATAGTCGTAACGCGAAAAATCCAGATATATGGTAATAGCAGGCTTATTTACAACTATCTCAACAGTTATGTTAAATTTTTCATTTAGTAATATGTACCTTTGTAAATGACACGTCATAATGTACTTTTAGCTAGATTTTTCTCATTGGTTTGTTTAATGCTTCTCAACACTTCAGGGAAATCTTGGTCACCGATGTATCAGAAAAAACTAATTCTTAAATTTTAAAAATATTACACTTTACATATTGTAAAATATAGAGCCCAAATAACCTTCTAGAATGATAAGTAAAAAATAATCCTTACAGATATTACACTGTAATCAACAGTTATTTTTGATTCCTAATTTGTTACACTTTTAGTTCAAAACTGCATGGAATGATATTTATATTACAAAAAGTTCTTAGGGGATTACATGCAATAAACAGCTTTCGTTTAAATAAAACGTGTGAAATCATTCTGATTTATTTACATTTCAATTAGGTATTTGCTTAAACAATGTACACAGTAATAGCTAAGCTTAGCATTTTTGAGCACTGTTCAGAGTACTTGAAATACGTGTACTTACTTAAGAACAGCTTTTGATTTTAATATTCATTTAAATATCACAAAAGGGATTAAATATATATTTACAAAATATATAGCTAGCTAATGAGTAGCATATTTAAGTAATTCCCAAGACGTGTGACGATGTCTATCTGAAATCTAAAAACAAAAAATATGTTCATTAAAAAATTGGTTCTTAAAATAGCAAATAATTTGCGGAAACTTTTAGGTTTGCTTTAATGAAAAATTCATGACTTATGGATGCTACAATTACTGAGCTTTCTTTATCTGAACTCTATGAAATCAAATTAGAATGTTAACCCGGCATTTGTCGCTATATGGTTATTTTGCTAACATTTTTAAAAAAGTGCACAACATGGCAACACAAACTGAATTATCCCTATCCCTCCGTCTACCTGACTTTGCAACTATGCCATTGGAGATGTATAAAAATGACAAAATTTACAGAGTTTGCTAATTTATATCACATTTTTGGCTAGTTTATAAACACTTCTAGTCTATAAAATCATTAATTATTTTTGAAGAAAGAACAAGTCATCGTACCACAAAGCTGTTAATTATAACTTACGATGACGAAGCTTCGGTACTGCCGTAATTTAGTGCGCGGTCAAAATTCTCACGTTCGACAAACTGTGTTATACTTTACATAACGACAAATGCCGAGTTAAATAAAATCAAAGTGTTAAGAAAGAAAGTAATTTTTAAATATATATTCTGTATGGTTACTTTTTAGAAAGCATTTATTGGGAGCGTCATTTGAAGAGTATCTTGTTTTACAAGCCTGACAATTTTTGGTTTCCAAGCATAGTTATTTTCCACCACAGATGTCATAAAGCTTAAACCGCTTCAGAATTGTTCAGATTTTCTCACATAATTTTAATATTATCTCATTATACTGATATCTCTGATATCTTTTACAACCTACCAAAATTTATATCACAATTTAATGACAAATATACAAGACAAGTAATGATATGAAAATTATAAGACAACAATTTTCAAATTCTGTTCCACAGTAACGTTAGTTACTACCTGTAATAGCTAATGATCTCATTTTTTCGATTGTTTTTGTTCTGTTCTATTTTAACATAAATGCATTGTGGACATAGTGGAATAAAATTATGAAATTTGTTCAACATTAATCCTTGCCATAATGAAAAATTAGTTGAAAAGGACTGAAACTAAGCTATTCTTCAAAACACGACCCCCTTAAATTTGGAAGAAAGTAGATACATTAATAAATAACAGTTTAAAAAAAATTATTGAAAATACAACCTGCAATATAATGATGCCTCTTAGTGTCTGTTTGATCTCTTACCCCTGCTGGTACTACGAGATCTTAACCTACGTCTGTGACACACTTCTGGACTGTAAGATTTTGATTTACGTCTGGAACGAGTTTTGCTACTCTGTACTGTACATCTAGAACCTGAACGTGATCTTCGTGACCTCTCTGAACGTGTATGAGATCTTGATCGATGACTACGTTCTGAACGAGTATGAGATCTAGACCTTCGTGATTTATTGTAGGATCGCGATCTCCTATTTCTTGAAGTGGATCTATGGGATCTCACATATGACCTTGAACAGTTTGATTCTGAACTAGATTTTGAATGTGACCTTTTAGAATAATATTTTTTATAAACATGGCGAGGTCGTTCTGGTGTACGAGATTTTTTCCTCCTATTTTCGGAAGATTTTGATCTCGATTTCCTTGAACGTACACTGCTCGACTTTGAACTCGACGATTCTGAATATTTCATCTTAAATTCCGAACTTCTAGTTTTTTTTCGTTTTTGGTCAGGTGATGGACTTTTATTACGATTTTTTAAATGTTTACTTTTAGTTTTTGTGTATTTTGATTACTCTCAGAACTGGATGAATTCCTTGATCTGGTAACCGTCCTTTTTCTTCCTTCAGAATCAGTGTCGCTATCATTGGAAGAACTACTTGAATCCCTGTGTGATTTTTGACGTTTATATAACGCTTTAGGAGAGACTTCTTTAACCAATTTTGCTTTATATCCTGAAAAAATATATTCATTTACTTAGAGTACCTAATACAAAATATGGCCAATTTAGCTTGATTAAGTCAAATTGTTTTGGAGAAGGTGTAGTTGTATTACTGACCTTGAAATTTTGCGTCTACCTGTGAATCACCGCTGTCTGCTTTGGGAGTTCCTCCTCTACTATCATCAAGATGTTTCTCTGCAGCTGCCAACCGTGCTTCTATTTCTCTTTCTGTCTTTGAAAATTCTGCTTTCTTTCTTTTAATGGCATCCTTCAATTTTGGTTTCAATACCTAATTATTTACATTATAAGGAAGATAATACCTTTAATTCGGCATCAGAGTTGTTTCTAGAGTGTTCATAATTGTCATCGCTATCTTCGCTGCTGCTTGCGGAATCACCATACATACCAAGTCCTAACATAAATTTTAATTATAATCATAATTAATTAAAGAAAAATTAAATGCAATATAAGACAATTACATATTTTGATCGTCAGTATGTCCTATAACATTATCACTCATTTAAAGATCTATGAACAATTCAATTTATAGAAGAGATGAATGAACATGATTGCAAAATTGCAATATCACACATTATAAAAATGCTAAAGTTGTATGATTCGAATGAATGCAAATAAATATGAAAGTTGATAATTATATTATCATATTTATTAATAAACTAAGATTGTACGCGAACCCTATATGAACTGCAGAATTTTTATCTCATAATTTACTACTGTTCGGAATAAACATAAGAGTCAGAAAAATGTAGATACACCATAAAACCACAACAGCAAACAAAAATTTGTATCAGTAAATAATGTTAATTTACTGTTAGCACTGAATTTACAGCACTTACTTACTGACAATAAATATAACAAAGGATAAGCACCTCAACAATTAAATTCTGCTAAATTAAAAACAATAATATACTATATATTATATATATGTATATATACAGTGTGTCTGCTTAAGTTCGCACCATATGGAAAACTTTTTTATTATTAATTTTATGAAAAAAAGTTATTCTTTATAAAAAGTTCTGCATGTTCTAAAATTTAAAATACAATCGTCAGATATTAAATTTTTTCAGTCGTGTATGCGGTTTGTCAAAAAATATGAATTTTGCTCAAGAGTAAAGTACCTTTATTTTTGACAATATTGAAAATTGTTATTAAAAAAAGTTAATCACAACTAAAAACTACGTTCAAATATGCAATTACATGCTCCTAGTTAAAATTTTTTTTTACAACTTTTTCTCAATTTATTACCTACCGATTGATACGATTTCCGTTCCATTCAGAAACCTCACTGCCAAACATTTCTTATTATTTATTGATAATAATACAAATCATTTGTTTATCAGTGCATCCAAGATTTCACGTAACTATACTTACATTTGCATTGTTATTGTAGACAAAAATAGGAAATCATATCAGTATTGGTAGGTAGTAAATTTGAGAAAACGTTGTAAAAAAAATGTTTAACTAGCAGGATGTAATTGCATATTTGAACGTAATTTTTAGTTCTGATCAACTTCTTTTTATAACAATTTTCGATTTTGGCAAAAATAAAGGTACTTTACTCTTGAGCAAAATTCATATTTTTGACAAACCGCGTACACGACTGAAAAAATTGAATATCTGATGATTGTATTTTAAATTTAAGAACATGCAGAACTTTTTATAAAGAATAACTTTTTTTCGTAAAATTAATAATAAAAAAGTTTCCCATATGGTGCGAACTTAAGCAGACACACTGTATAATATGCACATGTTTTTAATATTATTAAAGAATAATTGAATAACTAATTCAATCATTAATTGAACTGCAAATTATAAAAATCCGAATTTTATACCAAATGGCAAAATATAACAACTGCATTTGTAAAGTTAGCAGTGCAAAGATTTTATAATGTCTTTATGTAAATGCTTATAAAAGGACAATTAAATGTCCTATTCGCAAATGAAATGCTCTTATGGTTTTCGAGAAATTTGGTCAATGGCTAACCATCCAGTCTATATACTGCAAGTAAGCGATGAAAAGATTTTATTGTCATTAATGGTTTATTTAAGGCTAATTAAATGCCCTTTTCTAAAATTGAACATTTTATAGTTACAAGCTGCATTGCTGATTTAACCAGAAAGTTTTTTTAACACTTGGTTATACAATTTTCTAATTAACAAACAAATTATCACTCTACCTTCGCACAGTGAAATGCTGTAGGTAGCTATTTAACTAGTCATTGAGCTTAAACTTTTAGGTTGTATCTGAACCAGTCATTTTTTAAAGGGTATACTACTAACCACCTAGTAAAGTTAGCAGTACAATACCTGGGGTGGACATAATATTTTTGAGATAGAATGGTAATAGCCAGTGGCGTATATGGGGGGGGGGGGGGGGGGGTAGTCGGTTTGGACCCCCCCCCGGAATAAGGTAACATTCTGTATTAAATTCTAAATCACATGGTCGGCCGTAAATTTTCTCATCACTGAATTGGGGATAGTTGACTCGACCTGACGAACTCGCATGCAGACCCCCCCCCCACCCCCGAAAATTATCTATAGCTACGCCCCTGGTAATAGCTATGAGTTGCTGCCTTTTTGAAAACTGAGGGAGCAATCGATTTAAAAATAGTGCATTTAATTAACCCTTTAACCCTTAATTACTAGTGTATCTGCCTTCTCTTAGATTGCATTGAAATTTCCTTTCAATTAGTGTACTGCTAACTTTCCAGTAAAATTAGCAGTACAGTTTTAACACTTATTCGAACAGAGCATTTACATTAATATTACTGGGCGGTTGGCAGGTTTTTTTTTCTCGAAAAGTCTATGAGCTTTTAATATCACATTTAATAGAGAACTTGCACATGTCTTGAATATTAATAAATCTGGTATATAATGTAAGTAACAAGTTTATAGAGAACTGTTGTTAATTATTTCAATTTAAAACTTTATATTTATTGAGATATTAAGGGTTGAAAATATAAGAAGGGGAACAGCATATCACGTGCGCGAATACACTTCAACGGTTGGTCCACGTCACACGATCTTAAATGTCACAAATCAGCTGGCCCGAAGCCACAGTATACGTCATTCGTAAGACGGCGAAAACTGTCGAAACCATTATAACGTCGAGAAGTACTACTTTTCATCGCGCGCCTGTGTTTAATACAGGCACTGGCAAGCCATGAAAAGTAACTTCTCCGCCAAATAAAATACTTCAAACTTCCGCAAATTTACCCAAAACATTTATTTTTAAATGGTTTTAAGGGATATTATTAGCGGCGTTCGTTAATTATTTACAATGGAATCAGGTTATATAAAAGCACAATCCGATAATTTGCCAAAATGTTATCTAATCGAATAAAATGTTGAGCATTTTACATGTCTCTCTACGCATAATTTTACACCATAAATTTCGTAACTTTTCTATGGAGTAAACATAGTTTATCTGGCGTTTTAACTGTTGTATTTGTACGCAAAAGTATTACACAGTATTTGTAAGGCATTTTTCTAACAGAGCGACAGGGCTAGTAACTACAATGGCTAAAAACAATATCGTTTTAATGCATTTTCTTTACGCGCTTGACAAATTGAGTCGTGTGACGTCACACCCAAAAGCGCGCGTTCTAGCAGCGTTTCGGCGTAAATTCAAATCGTTAAATTCAATCAAAATTTTCACCAGTTTTTTGGAAGCTCATATGGGAATGTCATATATCAAAATGTTTGTAATTTTTTGTACTTTTTTTTAATGCAATAAACAAAAACACGTGCAAGTTCTCTATTAGCCTCGAATGAGCCATTAAGGATATAATAAAATCTTATTAATCACTGCTGATTTTACTCTCTTACAGACATGAACTAAGCACATATTGTTTACAAATTTTTAAAATTATGTTTGTATAATATACATAATGATATCTTTACGAAACTTGCATTTTGTTGTAAGTCAGCATGTCATTTTTATATTTAATAATCATTTGCATATTGATTTTAAAGTTTAATTCTGTTAATTAATTAATTAATAATAATACACATTATCTTGATTATCAATGTATTGTTTTTACAAAACCCATTTATTGTATAGCTGCACCATAGATTTCTTTAATATATGCTAGAGCTAGAGATTTACAATACTGTTAGGTTACTCAATGATACAAGTTTATTGTAATCATGCCCAGATAAAACAAGAAAAATATTAATCTGCAATATAATCAATAAGTAGGATTAATTTCTATTGAGTTAAAAATGTTATCTGATGGCTTCGAAAGTTAATAAAATCATAATTATTACCCCAATTACAAAAAAAAGCAAAACACATACACAGTAGGTAATTGACTATCTGTTAAGCTATAGATATGATGTCAAAATGTATTTTTTTAAAGCGCACATTAAAATGTTATCTAAACTATAATAAATGCATATATTAATTGTCATGTACATAACAGGTATAATGCTTAACCTAAAGTTTTGATAATAATTAGTAGAAATAATTGTAGTGTTATGAATAAAATAATAAATATCTTCTGGCAAATGAACATTGGCAAAGCACTAATAGAAAGCACATAATTTTTTTTATGAACTCATATATTTGCCAAAATACCATAGCCATTTAATATTTAAAGAACACAGTGTCAAAAGAAATAAGTCAAAATTTTCCATGTGATTATTTCACTCATATAATATTAACCAATAGAATTCTGTTATTATATCGTTCTCATACAATGACAGACGCTAATAAATATTTAAGAGTGAAAAGACCAACCTGTCAAAATTTACCTGCGAGTAAATGAAACGTCAAAATTTATACGCGAATAAACGTTCTTAAATTTCAAATTGTATACAATACGACAGCGACCTGAGTCCCGAGCGTCACATTAAGTGGCCGCCAGGGTGTCCCAGGCGGAGCTTACGCTAGACGTATCTTGGAAACCGAATGTCACAAAAATTTGAAATTTTGGGGCCAGAGTTACTTTTACACTTACAATCGACTAAAAATATTTGCAAGGAAGTCGCACTTCCGGTTATACCGGAAGTCGGCCATAACTTCGTTATTTTAAATGGCAACCCCGATTTCATTTCTCTAATTCGAATTACCCCTTTTATTTGGTTTCCAAATCACCCTACATGTCAAATGTCTTCATGGCCATCTCGACTTTATAAGTGATTTAATGGAAATTTTATGGAATACAGAGGTTCACGCCAATAACTTTTGAACACTTTAAGATAGAAATGCAAGTGACAGAGGAAGAAGTGCTCTTTCTAGTCGTACCATAGCTTCTTCAAATGAAATGTTCCAAGGTCACGTTTTGCATCCTGAAACATTCGACATTTCAAATGATAAAAACTCCATTTTTTTAAATGGCAACCCCATGGTTTGTTTTCATCATTGAACGCAGAATTTCCCTAGCTTTCATTCGGTACCCATAAAGTATGGTGCGTGGAAAATATTTGTCAAAATAATGCAATTCTTTGTGTTTAATGCCTCTCGATAAAAGTATTGCAACTCCGCCGTAAAACTGTCCACATTCTCCATAACCACAAATTAAATTTAGAAAATCTTGATTAGTAAACCCTAATCGAGCTATTTCTGTTAACAGTTGTGTCAAGAACTCAGATTCAGAAACGTCACATTAATTTGTTTTCCATTGCTGGGTTGATATTTACCGAATTATCGCATTAAACACAAAGAGTATTTTGACAAATGTTTTCCACGCACCATACTTTATGGGTACCGAATGAAAGCTAGGGAAATTCTGCGTTCAATGATGAAAACAAACCATGGGGTTGCCATTTAAAAAAATGGAGTTTTCATCATTTGAAATGTCGAATATTTAAGGAGGCAAAACGTGACCTTGGAACATTTCATTTGAAGAAGCTATGGTACGACTAGAAAGAGCACTTCTTCCTCTATAAAACCATGTGTCACTTGCATTTCTATCTTAAAGTGTTCAAAAGTTACAGCCATTGGTGTGAACCTCTGCATTCCATAAAATTTCCATTAAATCACTTATAAAGTCAAGGTGGCCATGCAGACACTTGACATGTAGGGTGATTTGGAAACCAAATAAAAGGGGTAATTCGAATCAGAGAAAAAAAATCGGGGTTGCCATTTAAAATAACGAAGTTATGGCCTACTTCCGGTATAACCGGAAGTGCTACTTCCTTGCAAATATTTTTAGTCGATTCTAAGTGAAAAAGAAACTCTGGCCCCAAAATTTCAAATTTTTGTGACATTCGGTTTCCAAGATACGTCTAGCGTAAGCTCCGCCTGGGACACCCTGTATGGCTTTGAAATAAGTGAAAACGTTCGTGACTTAGCTACATCTGGTTACAAGTAAACAACTTGTTTACAGTTTGTATAAATGGTAATTTGATTGAAGATCTTTTTAAAAATATTTTCGCTTTAAAGTACAGACGACGGTCATTTTGTTTCGCAATTTGCAAATGTTACAGCATTTAGAGTGACCTCTATTACACACCACATAAAAGCTTTGCCTATTTTTAGTTAACACAGGTTTATGTTTTTAAAGATATCATTTGAAATTGTATGGTGTAACTACAAAATGTAATGGAAAATATGTAATTTTTGTAGACAATTTTGTAAAATTGAAAAACAATATACAATGAAGTTACAAAAGTCAGAATATCACTAAACATAAAGCAAAATACAGTATTAAAAAGTATTCAAATGTGTTAATATCATTTTTTAGAATTCGCGTCATTTGCGTGTTTTAATAGAAATTTGGGTGTTTTAATAGAACTGGTGTAATTTATTTTTACTAAGTTGATATTACCGAGTTAATTCATAGCAAGTACCTTAGATTAGGAAAGAGAGGCAAATACTGAGTAGTTAGTGTAGTTAACCTTAAATAAATTTTGAATAGACAATATTTGAAAAGTAGTAATCTCTAAAAATTCGCTAGATTTTTATAATATCAAATATTTATTTACAATTGTTTGCAAAAGGCGCAAATTCTAAAAAATAGTATAAAAAAATCATTCATAAGGCTTTCATGTCACTCATCCTTAAGAAAACTCGTGCCTGTGCGTTTTCTAAACTTTGAGTCGTGCCATAAAACCTGCCTTATAAAACTTGTTTTTTAATATACCAAAAATTCCATAATCATTATTCAAGTATATTACATTATTTTTGCTACATTTGCACATATCAAATGTTTAAAACTCGACATTAACGCCTTTCTTTCCACCTCCAAATAAATTCATTTTCCAAATAATTCTTATGGAGACAATTTGCACACTAACTGTAATAGAAAGATGTATTTAATTACATTATCAACTGTATATTAACAGAATTAAATTCTACAGTAATTTAGCAGTTTGTTTCTGTGAACTGAGACAAAGTAAATATGACGTAAGCAAAGATAAGAACATTGGTAAAACAGGAAAAATGGAAAGCTCTGAGAACAACTAAGATTATCAGTTAACAGTGATAAAAGAATACACCTACATATATTACATTCCTACTTCATACCATTTCAGAGAAGAATTAATATAAACCACTGTGTATAATAAGCTAGGTGGACCGACAAGGACAGACAACCTACTTGGCTTACTGCGCGGAAAGTATCACTGTTTTTTTACTTAAACAATGGTATTAATATTTAACGTAGAAGTGAGGTACAAAAATAAGCGCGTCCAGAAAAAATAATTTGTTTTATTGCATTTAGTTTAAAAAAAATATATGTATAAATATTCAATTAAAAAGACTGTTAACAAAAATACTTAACATCATAATATAATCCGAGGGTGTGCGGGATGTGCTCGGTATTTGGTCGATTTTTTATTATGCTGCATTCAATGTTTAGGCAACCAAAAGGAAGGGTCGGTTAAACGGTGGTGTAATTAAGGAGCTCTTGAAAATCAAATCTGATCTGCTCTACTCAACAGGGGAATTTTATTTAGACCAACAGCTATTTAAAAAAAATAGGAATTTTTATACCTAATCGATTTTCTTGAAATTCACAAAATGGAGAATTTAAGTCGACAAAGTAGTGGGTAGTGAGGGTGGGTGGTGATGGTGGAGGCCCCAATGTTACTTGGTGCGTAAATTCAATGGTACTACTAAATGATATGTAAAACCGGCGCTGATCCTGCTAAAATTTAGACGTCCGTCGGTAAATTTTATTGCTATGACAACAACTAGTCATATACCTGTAGGCTGTATTTTTAATTTTAGAGCCCTTTAAATTTTTAAAACTTACAGAATAGGGTCCTAAGAGCGGTAAAAACAAGTATATAGTCCAGTCAACGAACGGCTGAAATTGAAATTTTTAATTACCCCTGCAAACTAGATCTTTAGATCTAATTTAATACTCCAGGTATTAAATCCAAATTTGCAGAAAAAAAAAAACGTCCGGTTAAGGTGAAAAATTGTGGAAATTCCTGTGTATTTTGCTTCTTTCACTATTATTTAAACAACGGCAAGTTATATTGAAAAATTTTCAGTACAAAAGTTGTAGAGCGGGATTCTACGTTGGAATAAGTCATTATATGATCATTTCAGTACGGTATTTCCGACGTAACAACGAATTTCCCGAACTGTCATCTTAAAAGCGTACTACGACCGACGACTCCAAAGCGGGGACGCAGTCGGGGACAACAATTTGCAGATTCTTATTGTGAAACTTTACAGCGCTTACAGAGAGCTATTCAAAACACAAGGAGAGGCATGCTGACTTCTGGAATTGTTCTGATCCATAATAATAATAATAATAATAATAGGACTTTATTGCTGAATATAGGTGATAAACAAAGGTAATGGGAAAACAACCAAAAAAAAAACAATATACAGGGTGAATGAGACCACCCGTATCAGTCTTTTATTTAAAGAACGGTGAGTCGTAGAGAGGTGGGGTAAAAATTGGATTATAAAAGCGATAATAAAGAATCGAATGGTGATATCATTATTTCTCGGACAAGTCAGCATTCCTCCAGAAGGCCCCCAACTCCAAAATTTTAAATGGCACCATAAGTCCAAAAAGGTATTTTTTGAAAGATTGTTAAAAAAGAAGAAAGTTTTATAGGAAAAATTATTTTATTACTGCCACCCCTTTTAAGTTATATTCGACTAAAGTTGTTAAATTTGAAATTCATTGTTAACAAGAAACATTGAAAAGTCGACTTTTAAAATCTAGTTACCAATATTACATGTGTTCTTCCCTTTCAAGAAGTACTTATTAGAGCCAGTGATAGTGTACCTAGAAGAGCTCAACTGTGCTTAGCAGTAAATGGAAGATATTTTGAACACATGTAACATTGGTAACTAGATTTTAAAAGTCTTAAAGCTATAATAAAAAAAACAACATTGACAGTAACATAAAAAGTTAAACCAATTATGTTGTCGTCAAACACGATTAAAAAAATACAGGATATTTTCAACCAACTTCAAAAAGTTGTTTACTAAATTCGTCCGGATGTCTGTGGATCTGTGCGTTGGTCGATGTTACAGGGTTTAGAAAGCTGGAACTGATGTTATGTTATAGGAAATTCTTTACTGATTCCAAATCTCTGGTAAATGTTTTGACCGGATCACCCGTTCGCCGTCGGGACGCCATTAAAGTCAAAATATACACCCTTAAATATCTCGAGAACGACACACCCAATTACAAAAAGGAAAAAACATGTTTCCTTTATTTTTTGAAACCTATTGAGTCATGATACATAAACATCGCCCTCACCCTCCTGTGGGGTGGAGCGGGAGTGAGTTTTGAAAACTTAAATGGAACACCTATTTTTATTGCACTTTTGGATTCTTCATAAAAAACTATTCTCAAATTGCAAATTTCCCCCCAACTGCAACCCCTTTTTGGGGGTGGAAAGGGGGAGAAAAACGATCTTTTTTTACTTTTTCGTGATTTACAAATGATCCGTCACCCTCTCTGCTTCCATCTCCTTTAAAGGTGGAAAGAAAAACAATGAGCCATTTGTGCAGAATCCGGGGTGCTTGTGTCTGAGGGGGGGGGGGGGGGTTACCGTTATACATCCGCATTACAAATCGTAATGAGTTCTAGTGAATTCCCCTCGAGCTAGTTGGCGGAATTCTTTTAAAATATTCCACGTTACCAATTTTCTTGTTTAATTTCATTTTTGTTTGTTTCAGCAGATATTAGGGATTCACTGAGCGACTTTTCATGACTTTTGAAATGACAACTCAAAATAGGTTGCTGGCTCTCGGTCTATTAGTTCAATGTTTTCAATGTTAGCATTTCTCTTAAATTAAATCAATGAAATCAGTACCTATAATTATTTATTGTGCAATAATATTAATATGAACATTCGTAATGTAATAACATCTATAGATTAGGAGTGAGAACGTGTACACGTATATTTTTTAAGATACTTGTATAAAAACTAATACGTCATGTTACATAAAAAGTTAGATGAGTCTCCGACCCATAATTTTTAAGAACCCAATTAAGTCCAAAAAATGTAGACATTTTGTTATTTTTGATTAAAAATAAAAGGTTACGCTTACTTGAAGTACCCAAATGTATGCACCAAATGTTCAAATGAAGAAAGTAAGTTGTATATATTTTAAGGCGCGTGTACACGGCTACACGCGTGTACAAGTGTCGTTTACACGTGTATAGAAAATGCGTAAAAATCCCCAATTGAAATCAAGTGATTGCTTATGTTACGGGTTTCGAAAATTCGACCAATAAAAAAGTTGCATCTAAATGAGGCGGTAATTTTTGGGGAAGAGCTTCACTATATCTGTTGGGTGAACAGATATTAGAAAAGGTCAGGATTGTTATGATTATGTAGGAATTAAATTTTCAACCAGTTGCCTGTCACAATAAGAGTCTGGTGACGCAAGTAGAATAAGAAAGAAGATCTCAGATGGCATTATATCTTTAGGGAACGATGTAATTTCAAACTGATTTCAGTTAGTCTAACCTACATTTATGTTTTTGTGTGTACTAGGTACCTGTTGTATGCTACCATTACGTTATTACGTTTGTATATGTCATTAGTTTTCTTTTTACTTTTGCCCTCATACAAGCATGTAATTGCTTTCGAGGGCTGTTATTTATACCTGCAACATTGTTAAACTCTTCTAAAATGATGTAGCGCATCTTTAAATAAACATTATATTATATTATTTTGTTTTAATTTTAATCTTTTGAGATTATCAATTTAGTGAGATACTGACTTTTGTTGATCATTATACAAAGCAAATTACATTGATTAGTACAAATTGTTAAATGGAATTTAGGTTCAAATTAGACAATGGGTTGTTTAAATATGTAACTTACCCAGCTTTCCGCGAGCATTGGTTCCGCTGGGTGCGGATACACGTTGATCTGAAGCTGAAGTTTATTAAATAAACACATTAGCTCCATTCATCTGCTAACAATCTCACAAATTCAACGGTTTAAATAATAACAAGGAGTTGTCATTCAAAGTAAAGTATCTATTAAATTTCTAACACCACATTAATTGATAACAATAAATACCTTTGCATTTCCTTAACTGTCTTTGAAATTCTTCCTTACATACCGCCCGTATTTCTTGATTTGTTACTTTTAATAAAATTTCCGTCATTGCGCGACGCACTCTGAGCATCTTAAAGCAAACTTATTGGCAAGATATTTAGCTTTAACCATTATAATTACCAATTCTTCTTGTGTAACCAATACGTTTTCAGGAGATACTGGTTCCATATCTCCATTGTCACCTTCAAAGGGAGAATCTTCACCATCACTGTCCTACAACAAGAACAGTAAAAAGTTCTATAAATACGAATTTTGATAAGTGAAATACTTACAAATTTACTTCTCTCTCGCTCTTTAACAGTGGATTTGATAATTTCTAAGGCTTCTTTTTCATTAAACAAAGATCTCTCATTTACCTCTTGTTTTTCCTGCTTGACACGTTCTCTCTCAATTTGCTTCTGTTTATCTCTTTCCATTTTTTCTAAACCTTCACGAATCCAAGCAGGTAGTTGTTTACGTTTTGTAGCATCCAACATAACAGGATCAATTGCAGGTGTAGAAGCAGGTGGGCGTGTAGAAACATTAACTTTACTATATCTCTTATTATGCGGTTTTATTTTGCTTCCACTGGCAGTCCAATATCCTCCAGTATAATCGCTTGGCGTTCTGTTATAACTAATAAACAAAAAGGTTATTAGTTATTACAGATATAATATTGATGCTGATAAAGTAAGAATACTACAATTGAATACTAATTAATTCAATGAAGTAAAATGTTCAGTGTGATAAATGAAATCTGTTTCAAACATCACATAAATTAATGATTAATTTAGAATTTTTTTTATTTGCTCAATCGAAAGACTTTACAATTGTATGAGTGCACTGTGACGTCACTGAATGTGAGCGTGCATCTTCATAGTTTGGTCAGTCTACGAGACAGGAGGAAACGTAGACTGTTTTTCGTATTGAAATTAATTTTTTTATTATTAGACTATCTGAGGATTTATTGATAATATTGTGACAGATACGGGAAATAAGAAAAGCTATAAATATTGTATTGTTCCCAAGTGTGAAAATACCAGAGTAAAGACACCTAATAAGTATTTGTAATAATAAATTGAGGACGCGTACATTTTAAATTCTCTCCTATGTAAAATTACCTGCACATTATCAAAATCTAAACAATTTTGTACCCTACCGTTTGCGGCATTTATTGTTTATTAACGTATTTACATGTTAAGGAATAATTTTCTGTTAAAAAGAAAAGGTCTTCTTAAATGGTACCCAAAAATGTGTGATTTTTTATCTAAAGGAGATTATACAGGGTGAGTTTTTTTTCATTATTTGTATGGGGATCTCGGAAACCATAAGAGTTACACATTTGCTTAAATGGGGAAAGACTTGCTTCTTTGGAAGACTAATCCAGATACGCTTTTGTTGATTTAAGAAAATGCATGGCTTACTAGATATTTGTAAAAAAGTAAAATTCTCCAAAATCGTTTCAGCCCTTTAATTCGTTTATTTCTAAAGATAGATAAAAATTGTTTAAATACAATTTGTAGATAAAGGCACAAGACACGTTTTCCTATTATTAGGCCTACCAAAAATCACATCTTGCCATGGAAAACAAAAGAAATTTACAGTAAGTCTTCGAAATGTACACAATTATTATCGAAACACCTTTAGACTTTTTTGTATTTGGAGGAATAAAAGATGCAGGAGCTGCAGGAAGTTGTTATTAATGCGTTTAGCAGATTAGATGTAAATGGGCGTAAAATTGGGAAAGCTGTTAACTCCGTGTTGAAAGGTGTCACAATGTGTGTCGATAATAATTTCTTTTGTTTTCCATGGCAGGATATGATTTTTTGTCAACCTAATAATAGGAAAACGTGTATTGTGCCTTTATTTATCAAAATAAGTGATACAACCCTTACATCATTACAATCAGAAAAAAATGTACTATTAAAATACGTCATAGCCAACTATTGTTTCCATTTAAAAAAATTCAACTTTGCTTCATAACCTCAAAATGCTAAGCAAAATTAAAAAACTAGTACGATGACGATATTCGGCACACAATTATCTACAAATTGTATTTAAACAATTTTTATCTATCTTTAGAAATAAACGAATTAAAGGGCTGAAACGATTTTGGAGAATTTTACTTTTTACAAATATCTAGTAAGCCATGCATTTTCTTAAATCAACAAAAGCGTATCTGGATTAGTCTTCCAAAGAAGCAAATCTTTCCCCATTTAAGCAAATGTGTAACTCTTATGGTTTCCGAGATCCCCATACAAATAATGAAAAAAAACTCACCCTGTATGTATGTATTATACTTTACATTACACTGCTGACCGCATGGATTTGTCGCAATAAAGTTATTAGTTTATTACCACTAAAGCTTATTTTTCAACAATAAGTGTATTTTACCAACAAATACCTACGTTTTCACCCCTACAAAATTCAACTAGCGTAGATAGTGTATAAATCCAAAAATGTGCCAGAGTATTGCATAATGTTAATAAACTTCTATGCTGCTATCAATTTTTTTTTAAATGTAGAATACAACTTCACAAAACTCTAGTGCCGTGGAGCGCTTATTTAGTCCGGACCAACAAATTTTATATCGCAAAGGAAATAAATTAAAAGGTTCCATATTAAAAAAATGATTAGTGTGTAGGAATTTTCGTAAAGATAATGAATATTCGAAGTATACCGAATAATGTAAATAAAAGATACGGCATGTATTTTTTTAAATCGTAGGTTTCTGTTATGTATGTAGGTATAAATAATAATTCTAACGTGAACTCCAATAAACCATTTTATTTCTGACTTGTACATTTACAATGACAATCTAGCTACCCACGTACAAACTGAACTTCCCCTACAACATGCGTTAAACATAACAGTTTCGATGGGTGATAGCTACCAATACTTGTTTACATGACAATGTAACAAGATAACAAATAGAACTTGCAGAGTGCAGTTCTATCTGTTATTACATAATAATTATTATTCTCGTTCTTGTCACTGATACATTTACTAATTAATTATTCAATATTTTTTATTATTAAGATCATATTTGATAGGTTAATGTCTTTACCGATGATGGTAACATTTGTAACTAACTTCTTAAAATTCTGGTAAATGAGGGTCTCTCATTAAACACTCTGCAAGCTGTATTTATTATCTTGTTACATTTACCATGAATAAATAATAAATTTAGAATACCTGCGTTTGAATACTTGTTGTTTTCCATTTTTTTGATAAATAGTATTCAATTCAACTGTCACTAGTGGCGTTCCACTGACAACGTAACAACTAATAACTGGTGATAGAACAGTCGATTGTTTTGAAGTTCTGCTAAGCCATTTTCGCAAGAAATTGAATGACCTTAGTTGACTGCACAAAAAAACAGTAGATATCTCAAAAACTTGCTAATAGGGGCTAATAGGGAACCATGGTACCGTTCGAAAGAGAATGAAATTGTGCATCAAACTACGACGAAACATACAGGGTGTTCTATTTGAAAAAACCAACTTATGATTTGAAGTTAACTAAACTCGGCATTAAATCTCCACCACCCTGTATGCAATTAAGCCACTTTGAAAGTATGGATGGGAAGCTTAGGGGTCCAACTATCTCTCGTGTGAATATGGTTCCTTTATCTTTCTTGCTGTGGAATTCACATGGTTTTAAGCTAGATAGTGTTCATTTTAATTTTTATTAAAAAAATTAAATATCTCGGAAACGGTTAATTTTAGGAATAAGAAAACTTGATGAAAGTCCACCTAAAATTTTACGTAGAATCCAAAATCGGAATAATATATAGGGTGTTACACTTAAAATAACAAAGTTGGTGTCATTTCCGGAAAAACCGGAAGTGTTGCATAGACGCCATTATTTTATTTCAGGAGGTCATGCCCGAAAACAAAATTCAGATCATAGTAGTTTCTGAAATATTCTAATGGGTGGTCACAGTGAGACACCCTGTAGTTATTGATAACGATAACAAACACCTTGAACATATGAAGCGTGTCGTTGTGTCATAAATAAACGGTCGATAACTTGCTCCCTTGGTTATACCAAAATGGAGTGGATGGCGACTAGATTTTTATAGAAAATGGTAACTACTCACAGTGATTGGTAAGATTTTTTATACTAAATGTTATACTAGGCCAATTGTAACTGCAATTTTCAATGTTGTCCACCTGGCTATAAGAGTTAACATAGACTTGATTGTTATCATTTATCAACAATACAACAATTCTACCTATTGAACAGATTGTTATCTTTGTAATTCTTTAGTTTTTCTTCTTCTTTAAATCAATATAGGTGTATTACTTCTAAGTTTATTTTTGTTCATGGTTTTTGTATGATAGCGGTTCAATAAATGTATATTATTATTATGATAAAAAAAATTAGTACTTATAAAGCAGAAGGAAATAACATAATAGGTACTCTTTTTTTTGTATATGCAAGTTCCTGCAGTTTTATATCAGGGACAAGAAAGTGAATTCGTTGAAAATGAGCTGTTTTCAGAAATCTTCTAAATCTTAGAGAAAGTGCTACACAACTGCTACACAAGAATTGGTTTGGCCACACAAACCAGTCACTGTCTGACCTCTCGCCGAACACTTTATTTCAATATAAACACTCATGGAAATTTCACATAGCTGAAATTCCTGAAGTTACTGTTACATATTAAAGATATGTATGACTAAACATTATAAATTTAAAGGACAGTGTTTGAATCAATGTTTATGCAAACTATAAAAAATTCGATGTCCCTCGTATTAACACTTTTTTCAAAAAATAAGTATAGCACAATTTATATTTCTGAATTCAGAAAAAATACTCTAAACTAGGTACATAAACAAACTGCAACTTTATCTTATAAAAAAAATGAGTGCTGTCATTTTAGCTTATACCGGAAGTGACGTCATCAAAGGTAATATCAACATTTTCGTCCTTGGCCCGAATGCAATCGATTGGCGAAAACCGCATTTCGATAACTTTACTAGTTTCTGAGTACAGAGCGTTGCAGTCATTTTTTAAAAATGATTTTTTTAACACTTTCCAAAAAATGGTATAGCACAAAATATATTGCTGAGTTCAGAAAAAAATACTCTTAAATTACATAAAAAAAACTGCAACTTTATCTTATAAAAAAAATGAGCGCTGTCATTTTAGCTTATACCGGAAGTGAGGTCATCAAAGGTAATATCAGCATTTTCGTCTTTGGCCTGAATGCAATCGATTGGAGAAAACCTCATTTCGATAACTTTAATAGTTACTGAGTATAGGGCGTTGCAAAAAAATGTGTACAGAGAGACTAGACGGAATTTTTTTTTCTATTTTTTGAATCTACGTATTCAAAAACGCAAAGATATGTAAAAATTTGCATAGGTAAATTTTTTTTTGGAACAGTAATACAATACTTCCCTTTTACTTCGTACTCGGGAAGTAAAAACATATGCATATTTGTAATAAATAAGTACATATTAGTTTATTTCTTTTAGTAAGTGTTGAAAACTATCTCATACTTTTCAGTACAGCGAATTATACCTATTAGAAACATTTTCTAAACGCCTAAATTGAATTCATTGTTTTGTCGATTTAATTATAGTCATATACAGGGTGTCCCAATATTCCGTGGACATAGAGCTACAGTAGGTTTGTGGGAACAAAAAAAGTCGAATGGGCTAAACTTACCTATATACTAAAGTACACCGTTAAGCCGTGAGAAGGTGTCAAAGTTGGAAGAATATTTTTGTTTTATTTTAATAAATCGGAAATTCTTTGATCGATTTTTTTAAAATTTGGTTTGGACACATATCAATGAAGGAACTATGTTGTTAAGTGGATATCAATTTAACTGAATTCCGGGAAGGGTGAAAACTACCCCTACCGTTCCATACATTTAATGGTAACTTTTTTGTGGGTCGTAAGAGTGCTTTAATTTTTTGTAAAAAGGAAGATACATTAATTTTCTGTATTTTTCGTCTCTTACAAAAATGGTGTATCTCTTTTAGTTTTTGAGCGAATCACACAATAGTCACAATAAATGTTCAACACGACCACCACCTCTTCGACCCTGCATAAATTAATTGTACGCAGGAAACTGAAATTGACTCTTCTCAAGATGCTGCGAACTCTTTGCAAGACCAACGCCTGTTGAGAAGAGTCAATTTCAGTTTCCTGCGTACAATTAATTTATGCAGGGTCGAAGAGGTGGTGGTCGTATTGAACATTTATTGTGACTATTGTGTGATTCACTCAAAAACTAAAAGAGATACACCATTTTTGTAAGAGACGAAAAATACAGAAAATTAATGTATCTTCCTTTTTACAAAAAATTAAAGCACTCCTACGACCCACAAAAAAGTTACCATTAAATGTATCGAACGGTAGGGGTAGTTTTCACCCTTCCCGGAATTCAGTTAAATTGATATCCACTTAAAAACATAGTTCCTTCATTGATATGTGTCCAAACCAAATTTTAAAAAAATCGATCAAAGAATTTCCGATTTATTAAAATAAAACAAAAATATTCTTCCAACTTTGACACCCTCTCACGGCTTAACGGTGTACTTTAGTATATAGGTAAGTTTAGCCCATTCGACTTTTTTTGTTCCCATAAACCTACTGTAGCTCTATGTCCACGGAATATTGGGACACCCTGTAGAAAAATGGCCGTTTATTTTTTTATCCATCCAAGAAAGAGTGTGTTTTAGAGAAACAATTAAATTCATTGTCAAATAGCAAAATGTTGAAACAATTGCGTATTTATCCACATTTACTTAAATGTGGGCAATTTTTTTGCTAAAACACTAGTTGTTCTAAACACCTGCAACATAGCCTACAACTATATATTGTTCTCTAAATGTTAAATAAATATGCCAACTTTAGCATTAGTAAATACTTTCACAAATTTTATATTTGGCACTTTCCCTTCACACATAAATATACTGATATTTATTATTGCAACAATTATAATCTTAATTCGTACACCTGTTGTTTATGACAGAGCTCAATTTGTATGAACATTCTTATTTTTTTCCCTTTAGAGCCTTATAAACACATTGTATTGCAGTCATAGATGCTCATAAAGTAAAGTAGAACCCCACTTAGACTAGATAAATTAGGTGAAAGCAACAAAAAAGTACATAAACACAAAATACCCATTGTGCATATTGGAACATGCACAAGTTCATCAGGATTTATAAAAAATAAGTAAGTAAATGGTTATTATTGGCTTTGAAACATGAACTACACATTTTTTGTATACATAATAATGGTATTTTCATGGTGAATGTTGGGTTTCATTATAATTCACTTGACTATATGTATGAGATATTATTCGCTGATCATTAAAGAGAAAGGATAATTTGATAAGATATACATAGTAATACTCGGTTATAGCGTCATTGTCGGGGCTAGCGATTTTTTGTTGTTATAACAGAGTGGCGTTATTCGCGATGTAAGTGATTTTTGGGCAAAATATAATAATTCAAAACAATTTACGCATAACTAATGCTATACGGCTATAAATTTTATTAGCAATGTTACATACGTGTATTAGTACATACCATAGATATCGTGCACATACAATGTATACATACATAATGTATGTATGTATTGTAAATTGTAAAAAGTTTATTTTTGGAAATAGTCTGTAATTTTTGTTCTTCCGTCGGGTGCGTTGATACAGTAATGTTCTCCCCTTTTTTGTCTTTACTCGTAGGATTTAAGATAACCTTTGTAAATCCTTAAAGAACGAAAGCAGCTTATACATTCTAAGAATATGGTCAAAAGTTCCCATACCTTACGTTGATAAACGTCAATTACTTTTTTTACTCACATTTATTTACAAAATATTAAATAATCTAAGTCCCCCTTATTTTCAAAAATTTATAACGTATGTACATCAAATTCAGGGTCTAGGACACAACGGCCACTGGACACAACGGCCACACAGAATTTAGTATGCCCATATCGGCCACACTGGACACATCGGCCAAACGTGATGTGTGGACACAACGGCCACCTTGGACGTAACGGCCACAGCGGCCACCTTGGACACAACGGCCACTGGACACTACGGCCACACAGAATTGTAAGGTAATGTTTGCGATAAAGATTTCACAAATAATAGGAGTTTTCTATTTATAGGAAAAAAAATATACTAAATCTGCAAATAACCTAGGCACTTAAGTGTCAATCTACGTTTAAGTTTAGCATTATGTTTTGTATCAATTGAAAAAAAAATACTAAATCTGCAAATAACCTAAGCGCTTTAGTGTCAATCTACGTATCTCATATGTGGCCGTAGTGTCCAAGGTGGCCATCGTGTCCAGCTAGAGCTGTGGCCGTTACGTCCAAGGTGGCCGTTGTGTCCACATATCACGTTTGGCCGATGTGTCCAGTGTGGCCGATATGGGCATACTAAATTCTGTGTGGCCGTTGTGTCCAGTGGCCGTTGTGTCCAGACCCCCAAATTCATTCGTACAATACGCAACAATCTAACTTACTATACATTGGCAATGCAAACAAAACAAGTACAACGAAATCCTTCTTCTCAGTTGGATTTAAAAAATATAATGAGCTACCGGAAGAGATACAACATGCATCTTCGTTAAGAATATTTAAAATAAAAATAAAAACTTATCTACGAAATAATAGCTAAATGACTTGTTATCTTTATCATAAATTATATGTACATTGTTTATATTTGTTAGTATTAAGTAGAGATGTAACGGATAGTGGTTTGGCCGGATACCGGATACCGAATATTCGGCAAGTCACGAGGCCGGAGCGCCGGATATCCGGCTGCCGAATATTCGGCCCTTTATCGCGTTACATGACGCAATCAATTTGATGTGAATATATAGGCGCTGTGAACGAGATCGGAAATATTCGGGTGTTATCGCACGTGAGCGGAGATCGAGACGACTTGTGGGTGTTCGAGTGTCGTCGCGCGTGTCAGTTAGTGTTTGTTTATGTTTATTGTTCATTGTTTTTTCACTGGTCGTCGTGGTTTTATGTTTCATTCATTAACAGAAATGTCATCATCAAAAAAACGATCGCCTATTTGGCAATGTTTTGATTTAAACTGAGCCAAATTTACTATCCGGTATCCGGCCGGATACTGATTACTATCCGGTATCCGGCCGGATAGTGAAAACATGGCCGGATAGTGAAAACATGGCCGGATAGGCCGGATACCGGATAGTAACCGGATATCCGTTTCATCTCTAGTATTAAGTGTTAAAAAAAAATGTATATTGTATCATGTAAAAATTTATATACTTATTAGGTGGTGAAACCTAAAAATAAATTACTTACTTACTTACTTACTTACTTTATTTAAAATGACGGTAAAACCGAGTACCTATAGTGCGAATATTTGGTTGTTAATTGAAATGTTTTTTAAGTTGTAAACTATAGGAAGTTTTAGGGGCTACGACTATTATTATCTTATACCCGGGTTGACGCTGTTCTACTGTACTTTCCCAGATTTGAAATTTAATACCTCTGGCAAATACAAATTATATGAATATCAATTCTCATTGAAGTTCTTTATGATACACCATTTATCTTTGGTAAAAGGGTTCACATACAGTCTAAACTATCGCTACGACACTATGTGTTAGTTGTATAATTTATGGCTATTAGTAACATTATAAGAACAATAATACATACCTGCCAAAATTATTGCTATTTTCATTAGAATTAGAATATTGGTTATATGTTGGCGGTGTAGGAAGTAACGGTGCTTTTGAAGTACCTGGAACAGGTGGAGGAACCGAGGGTAGACTTGACCAAGTATTATTCCATCCCCAATTTTGTTGTTGATTCCATTCCCATGAAGATTCTGTCGAATTACTGTCATTCCAATTTGGTTTTTGCTCATCGTCATCCTTTTCAACTTCCATAGGGGCTTCACCACCTTCAAAGGAGTTATCCTTTTTAACAGGTTGTATTTTAGGAGGAGGCGGTGGAGTTAGAAGTTGCTCTGGTACTGGTGGACCAGCTTCTTTCATAATAATCCATTGTTGTGCTAATGCTGCCCAGTCTATTTGGTCATTTGGTGTATTTTGATATGCTGCCGGATTTAACGGCCACTGTTGTTGGTTATAATTTTGAGAACTTGTGGAATCATTAGTTGGATACATCTTCAGTAAAATCAGATTTACGTGATTAAAATTACACTATTCATTTAATACTTTTCTTACACACAAAATACGAGTAAAAATTAAAACATCGTGGGAGAACTTAGCTACTTTTTAACATCTCTGCAATATGGGAACGATCGTATTGACGAGACAAGAGTACCAACGTAACCACAGAATAATGTGACGTAGGGACATTGTACCTACTATTAGTGAGGACCCATGTATACTAGATGGCAGATTACGTGCGTTTCCCATCTACTGACTCTGGTTTCCCTATAGGCCCAATAGTTAACATAGTGTTGTCGCTATTAATTGTCGACATGTCAAGATTAACTCAAACAATGTATTTTAAATTAAATAACGATTTAATGAGTATAGAAATAAACATTACAGTACAAGAGCACATCACAACGTGTAACGCGGTTCATGCTTCTCGCTCTACTCCACTTCTTGCGCAAACCTCGAGAGGGCGCCACGTATGTCATTAGGTGGGAAACAGGGAGCCAACAATAGTATCGTTGAACTACAGTGACTTTATATAAAGTCACTGTACATTGAACTATACGCTATCGCTATACGCAACTGGAAGGGATACGATACGGCCTATTCCAATGCACTGTAGGCGTTGAAGCCTTGCTTGGCTGACAAGCCCAGTTGCGGAATGGGTATTTCTGTCGCTTTCTAACTTGTTGCGTTAGTAGGGCAGACGTCTTTTAACCGCGTATTTTCCATAGTTTGAAATGGTTTGAAAGGTGTAAAATAATTAGTTGTATGAACTTCTCCATATTCGTGTTACCTATAGCTCGTTTCACTTAAAAAAAATCCGGAGGAAAATCGTGTAACTGTCCACTGTTAATCACCAATTGATTGAGCTTCCCTATATCTCTATGCTAGGAATAAAGATGGATATAGAGTTCGTAACCACATTAAATGCTTGTATCCGCCCTCTAGACTCTAGACCTTCTCTATATCTCTATGCTAGGAATAAAGATGGATATAGAGTTCGGGGCGGATACAAGCATTTAATGTGGTTAGGTTACGAACTCTATATCCATCTTTATTCCTAGCATAGGGATATAGAGAAGACCAGTCAATTGGTGGTTAACAGTGGGCAGTTACAGGATTTTTTTTAAGTGAAACGAGCTTTAAGTGTTATAATAAATAATTGATTGTAGCTAAAATGTTTATTTAAAATTTCTTGTGGCTATCGATTTCGACTAATATGTCATTATCAGGCCGAGCGTCTGGGTGATACTGAAAGCGTGAATGAAATATGCGTAGTAGAATCTTTGGTTAATCTTAGTTGAAAGGAGGTATAGTGTATTTCTTGAATAATTAGACCTGAGCAATATGGCCGCCATTTAAATTTTGTTACCAAATAAAGCGCGGGAGCACTCATTGGCGTAGTATCTTTCGTCATATTAAAAAAAAGTGAAAAACATATTTGAATAAATTTATTATTAATAAAGTTGCCATCACCACGCTCACCTAGTATTAATTAAATATTATATATTTCTTACAACAATTAATTTAATTGAAAAATGTTCAATTTTACTAACCTAAGCTACCTTTCCGCGTGATACGCTACTAAGTTGACAAATAAATATTTTAAGACGTTTGAAGGTCGTATTTGTTATTGTATTTGTCTTTTGCTATTATAACGTTGTAAGAAAGGATGGAAAATGCTGTTCAGGGTAGCCAACTGAAATATCGCTTTCATTACAACGTTACACTCACAGCATTTTAGTTATTTTATAATTGGATGTTGTTCATAGTGGAATGGCAGCCATATTGCTCAGGTCTAATTATTCGTGAAATACACTATAGCGTGTAATAGGTGGTAATATCTATGAAACGAGTCTACCATATATATTTTAAGCACAAACATCAAACGTGGTTTTTAATTTAAAATTAAAAAAAAAAATTTTAATTTAAAAACCACGTTTGATGTTTGTGCTTAAAATATGGTAGACTCGTTTATTACCACCTATTACACGCTACCTCACTTTCAACTAAGATTAACCAAAGATTCTACCACACATTTGAATATTTCGCATTCACGCTTTCAGTATCACCATTCACCATAATAGACCCTCTTCTATTATGGTATCACCCAGACGCTCGCCCTGATGATGACATATATTAGTCGAAATCGATAGCCACAAGAAATTTTAAATAAACATTTTAGCTACAATCAGTGTAAAATAATATTTGAAAGTGGTTGTGAAATTTATTAAATCAAAACACCACGGTGAATTATTGTTGTGTTGCATACGGATGTCCTAATTTAGCCGATAAACGCAGTACTAAACAATTTCATGGGTGAATAAATCTTGTTAATACAAATTTTATCTAACATTATTTGCTATCTTTGTCAACGCAACTTAATAAGTTTTGTTTTTAATAAATGTAGAAATTGCATAATTTTTGTCTGGTGAACTCTTAGATCATATATACTCCAATTGGAGTATACAGGGTGTTTCAGAATAAGATGCTGATCCTTAAAGATGTGAATCCTTATGTGATTTTAGGAAGAAAAGTTCAAATAAACCTATGTCCTAAAGCTCTTAACTTTTGAGCTACACGGTGTTAAAGTTTTAAGAAAAAAAGTGGTTTTTTATCGTATCCTTAATAATTTCCTACATATTTTTATCAAATTTGGCACACGCCCTCTAATCATCAACAGCCATTTTTTGATAAAAAGATTTTTTTAATTTTTTAACCAGTGGCGTCCGTACAGGATGTGAACTAGATATTTTTGGAAAAATATTATGCCCGCCACTGTTTTTTGTTAAAATAAAAATTATTTTTAAAATTCCTATTCATTTTAGGGTAAATTTGATTTTTCGACTTTTTTTCGTCCGACGAACGGTTTCTGATAAAAAAAATAAAAAGCATTTAATGCGGCATGCCGCTAATGTGCCTATGATTTCTGAAAAGGAGCCTAGAAACTTTGTTGTCAAGGAAATAATTGCAATGACAAAATAAAATTTGTTTATTTAATAAATTTTACCATGAAATTAAAAAAAACTAACATTAGATAACCTGAACAAAAACGAAAATAATTTAGAGGAGTTGTTGAAACTTTAAAACCTTGTAGCTCAAAAGTTAAGAGGTTTTGGACATAGGTTTATTTGAACTTTTCTTCCTAAAATCACATAAGGATTCACACCCTTAAGGATCAGCATCTTATTCTGAAACACCCTGTATATGATCTAAGAGTTCACCAGACAAAAATTATGCAATTTCTACATTTATGATCTAAGGGTGAATTAGTCAATTTAACAATTTAATACTTCATCACAATTAGTCGAAAATAGCACCAAATTGTATATAACTTTTTTTTACTACAAACGAAATAACTGAATTAATTTTGTAATGTTCTGTAAACGTGCCTGTATTCTCAATATGCATATACCGGGTGAATGAGACCACCCGTATCAGTCTTTTATTTAAAGAACGGTGAGTCGTAGAGAGGTGGGGTAAAAAAAGTGATTATAAAAGCCATACGAATCGAATGGTGATATCATTATTTCTCGAAAAAGTCAGCATTCCTCCAGAAGGCCTCCAACTCCAAAATTTTAAATGGCACCATAAGTCGTAAAAGGTATTGTTTGAAAGATTGTTAAAAAAGAAGAAAGTTTTATAGAAAAAATTATTTTATTACTGCCACCCATTTTAAGTAATATTCGACTAAAGTTATTAAATTTGAAATTTACTGTTAACAAGAAACATTGAAAAGTCGACTTTTAAAATCTAGTTACCAATGTTACATGTGTTCTTCCCTTTCAAGAAGTATGTACTTATTACAGCCACTGATAGTGTACCTAGAAGAGCTCAACAGCGCTTAGCAGTAAATGGAAGATATTTTGAACACATGTAACATTGGTAACTAGATTTTAAAAGTCGACTTATCAATGTTTCTTGTTAACAGTAAATTTCAAATTTAATAACTTTAGTCGAATATTACTAAAAAGGGGTGGGAGTAATAAAATAATTTTTCCCATAAAACTTTCTTCTTTTTTAACAATCTTTCAAATAATACCTTTTTCGACTTATGGTGCCATTTAAAATTTTGGAGTTGGAGGCCTTCTGGAGGAATGCTGACTTCTCCGAGAAATAATGATATCACACCATTCGATTCTTTATTATGGCTTTTATAATTACTTTTTTACCCCACCTCTCTACGACTCACCGTTCTTTAAATAAAAGACTGATACGGGTGGTCTCATTCACCCGGTATATGCATGTACAGTCACAAAAATTGCAGGTATATATCTCATAAGTCATAATAAACCATTGATTTGTTTAATTGTAAACGTTTTATTGACTTGGATCACAATGGATGTATGACTGGTGAAAGAGATAACCATCAACGTATTTTTACCTGACTTACTTATAGCACAGAAGACATAATACAGAAGCGACACTCGTTTGATGTTCATTTGACCAATCCTGGTGACCTTCGCCATTTTGTTGTTAGTTTCTTTACGTGGGAAATTTAAAAACACTTTAGTTTTCAGCATTAATCTACTTCTCTGGATGGCAACGATATTTCGCAAATGTAAACTATTTAATAGTTTACATTTGCGAAATATCGTTGCCATCCAGAGAAATTTCCCACGTAAAGAAACTAACAACAAAATGGCGAAGGTCACCAGGATTTGTCAAACGAACATCAAACGAGTGTCGCTTCTGTATTATGTCATCTGTGCTTATAGTCCGGCCGCTTACAGACAAACATGAAACCAATTGTGCACTTCGAGGTAAAAGCGATTTTATTGCTGAACTTTGTTCAGGGGTCCATAAGGAACGTTTTCAGCTATGGAGGCACTCGGTGCGACCCCCGTTTATTTTTTTACAGAGCCCCAAAGTACCCCCTACGGGAAAAAATACATTCATTTTTTGATGGCCGAAATTAAAGAAATGGGTGTCATTTCCGATGTTTTTAAAAATGTAGAAACCATTTTTGGGGTTATTTTTGATGTAGGGGGAGGGGGGCGGCGGAATAAGGGGGTTTAGGGCAATAAAATCAAGGTTAAAGCACCAATATTTTGAAAACCAAAATTAATGAAATAACTATCATCACCCAGGCTATTTATTATGTAGAATTCATTTTTGAGACTATTTTGGATGTAGGGGCCTGGGGCAGGTGGGGGGCGCTCTCAGGGGACGAGGGGGAAAAATTAAAGTTGAGGTGTTACATGGCATTTCCATGGTTTTTAGGGGCGCAGAATTCATATTTGGGGTGATTTTTGTAGTAGCGGGATACCTTGAGTGCCAAAGAGCATATCTACGGAAGCGTTCGAACAGTGAGAACAAACTGTTGTCCAGAAAAAAAATTTACTTTAACAAGAAAATTAGATTAGATTAGATAAGTTTATGTACAAATTTACAGGAGCGTTGACATTCTGAAAAGAAATACAATTAAACTTTCAGGTCCAGGAAGTTAGCCACCGATATGAAGCACAAATGACGCCACCGTGCAAAGCTCTTAGTGCCTCGTTAGTGCTTCATTGTGCTTCACATCAGAACCCGGCCACACCTACGGTTCGGGAGATACCAGTCTCAAAGTCAGAGGTTGGAAGTTAGCCACAACTTTTTTATTATTGAAGCACAAATGTCGCGACCGGGCAGAATCCTTAGTGCTTCGATAGTATTCATTTGTGCTTCACACCAGAACCCAGCCACACCTACGGTTCGGGAGATATCCAGTCGCAAAGTCAGAGGCTGGAAGTTAGCCACAACTTTTTTATTATTGAAGCACAAAT
The DNA here is from genome assembly GCA_036250285.1 of Pyrocoelia pectoralis. Lineage (NCBI taxonomy): Eukaryota > Metazoa > Arthropoda > Insecta > Coleoptera > Lampyridae > Pyrocoelia > Pyrocoelia pectoralis. Next base: position 44,045,658 of record CM070074.1, read on the forward strand.
GTCGCGACCGGGCAGAATCGTTAGTGCTTCGATAGTATTCATTTGTGCTTCACACCAGAACCCAGCCACACCTATGGTTCGGGAGATATCCAGTCGCAAAGTCAGAGGCTGGAAGTTAGCCACAACTTTTTTATTATTGAAGCACAAATGTCACGATCGGGCAGAATCATTAGTGCTTCGATAGTATTCATTTGTGCTTCACACTAGAACCCAGCCACACCTACCGTTCAGGAGATATACAGCCCCAAAGTCAGAGGCTGGAAGTTAGCCACAACTTTCTTATTATTGAAGCACAAATGTCGCGACCGGTCAGAATCCTTAGTGCTTCGATATTATTCATTTGTGCTTCACACCAGAACCCAGCCACACCTACGGTTCGGGAGATATACAGCCCCAAAGTCAGAGGTTGGAAGTTAGCCACAGCATTTCTTGTTATTGAAGCACAAATGTCGTGATGGGGCTGAATCCTTAGTACTTCGCGAGTATTCATTTACGTTTCACATCAGAACCCAGCCACACCGACGGATCGGGAGATATATAGCCCCAAAGTCAGAGGTTGGAAGTTAGCCACAGCATTTCTTGTTATTGAAGCATAGATGTCGCGACCGTGCAGCATCTCACGGGATTCGTAATTGTATACCAGAGCCCAGCCACACCTACGGTTCGGGAAAGTTATCCACAGCATTTCTTGTTATTAAAGCACAAAGAAAGAGTATACTTAACGATGATTTAATTACTTCTTTTCAATTAGGGTATATTAGGTATACAGAAGGATCCATATCGGTTTATATACAACAACAATTAAATACACTAAATTCTCGTTTATCCGGGCTTCGTTCATCCGGAATTCCGCTTTATCCCGTGTTATAAAAATCGGCAAAAAAATGACTAGAAAAAATAATAACGAAAAAATTACGGTAAGCGATTGAAGAGACTGTCACTGTACTGTTTAGACTGGCGCCGGAAGACGTATCATGTTACATTACGTGTACATATCTACATTATCTACAGTTAATTTATCTTTACGTACTAACCTTTTTTACGTTTTAATTTCATGATATGCGTTTATTATTGTTCTTCTCGCTATACCCTACTGCATAACCTCCAAAAATAATAGACTACTACCGTTGATTGAGGAAAAACTCTTTAGTCAATGCTACTACGAACTACGATCTCGTCTTAGAATCCAAGGATCTCGTAATATTTATGCAATTAGGTTGACTTATCCGGAATTTCGTTTATCCAGAAAGGGCTCGGTCCCATCAAACCCGGATAAACGAGAATTTAGTGTAGTAAAGTTTTGGTTTACTTGTCCTAGAGTGCTCTGTAGGTGTTTGGGCCGGTGTAGAAATAAATAAATGGTAGTGGACTGTATTTTTATTGAACGTTGTATTTCACCACTGCACAGCGTAACAAATAATATTGCCATAATGTACAATTGTCTTATTTTATATAATGCTGACTGCTCAACTCTAAATATGACTGACGAGACGACTTAAAAACATCTATATTTTTTATATTTACATTTTAGTAACGTTTATTTCTTATAACCAGAAGGAAAATATATTTTTCGTTGTTCGTGTCTCTGTTTTCATGAAGAGTCCCACTCAATATCTTCCATGTTCTTCGCCATATTAAATATCAGTAACAAGACAAGCTGTGGCCAGCTTCCGGCCACAGAATTTAAGGTCCTACATGTTTTGAACCCTCGACGTGACTACGTTCTGGTGTAAAGTATATACAATTACGAATACCGTGAGATGCTGCACGGTCGCGGCATCTGTGCTTCAATAACAAGAAATGCTGTGGCCTCTGACTCTGACTTTGGGGCTATATATCTCCCGAACCGTAGGTGTGGCTGGGTTTTGGTGTGAAGCACAAATCAATACTGTCGAAGCATTAAGCATTCTGCCCGGTCACAAAATTTGTGCTTCAATAATGAAAAAGTTGTGGCTAACTTCCAACCTCTGACTTTGAGACTGGATATCTCCCGAACCGTAGGTGTGGCTGGGTTCTGGTGTGAAGCACAAATGAATACTATCGAAGCACTAACGATTCCGCCCGGTCGCGACATTTGTACTTCAATAACAAAAATTTGTGGCTAACTTCCAACCTCTGACTTTGAGATTGAATATCTCCCGAACGCAACCGTAGGTGTGGCTGTGTTCTGATGTGAAGCACAAATGAATACTATCGAAGCACTAACGATTCCGCTCGGTCGCGACATTTGTGCTTCAATAATAAAAAAGTTGTGGCTAACTTCCAACCTCTGACTTTGAGACTGGATATCACCCGAACCGTAGGTGTGGCTGGGTTCTGGTGTGAAGCACAAATGAATAATATCGAAGCACTAAGGATTCTGACAGGTCGCGACATTTATGCTTCAATAATAAAAAAGTTGTGGCTAACTTCCAACCTCTGACTTTGGGGCTGTATATCTCCTGAACGGTAGGTGTGGCTGGGTTCTAGTGTGAAGCACAAATGAATACTATCGAAGCACTAAGGATTCTGACAGGTCGCGACATTTATGCTTCAATAATAAAAAAGTTGTGGCTAACTTCCAACCTCTGACTTTGGGGCTGTATATCTCCTGAACGGTAGGTGTGGCTGGGTTCTAGTGTGAAGCACAAATGAATACTATCGAAGCACTAAGGATTCTGCCCGGTCGCGACATTTGTGCTTCAATAATAAAAAAGTTGTGGCTAACTTCCAGCCTCTGACTTTGCGACTGGATATCTCCCGAACCATAGGTGTGGCTGGGTTCTGGTGTGAAGCACAAATGAATACTATCGAAGCACTAACGATTCTGCCCGGTCGCGACATTTGTGCTTCAATAATAAAAAAGTTGTGGCTAACTTCCAGCCTCTGACTTTGCGACTGGATATCTCCCGAACCGTAGGTGTGGCTGGGTTCTGGTGTGAAGCACAAATGAATACTATCGAAGCACTAAGGATTCCGCCCGGTCGCGACATTTGTGCTTCAATAATAAAAAAGTTGTGGCTAACTTCCAACCTCTGACTTTGGGGCTGGATATCTCCCGAACCGTCGGTGTGGCCGAGTTCTGATGTGAAGCACAATGAAGCACTAACGAGGCACTAAGGGCTTTGCACGGTGACGTCATTTGTGCTTCATATCGGTGGCTAACTTCCTGGACCCTAAACTTTCGTGTCTCTAAAAAACAACATAATTTTAGGTAGTAAGTACCAGGTTTCACAGCCACCACATTTGCACAAGGAAGTGCACGGATCGTGTTCCTTTGCTTTTAAAGGAAGATGTGGTATCACAGCCCGTAAAGGCATGGAATCTCATCAACCCAGCGCACTTTTCCGGTCCGATGGGGTTTACGATTGCGTTGATGTCGAAAACTCGGTAGGATTTTCCTGTCCCTAATCCAACTCATAGTTGTTCACATCCAGGGATATCACCAAACAAAGCGGTAGCCAACACGACGTCGGTATCTACTGTTCGGATGAAGATTCTGCTACAGCCCTGTCTTGCGCCGTCTGCTGCGTGCAATAAGAGTCTGCCGTCAGTTTCTTCTTGCGAGCAAGGCATCAATCCTGTTAAATCAGACTCGACGTTGCAAACGACGTTTTGGTGTAGAGTGACAAGAACTTTTCGGGGGCATGTCGATGTAGCGAGAAACTCAAACAACTCTTGCTTGTTTGAGTCGTTTCTCAAAAATTCTGACCCGTTTTTCGGGACTTTTTTTGTCGGCTCCATTTTTCGTCGAAGGCCCTTTCCTCTTTTCACTCTTAAAGAAGACTTCAATGATGAACTTACGTATACGTCGAATACCACATCCAGCCGTCGCGCTCTCGCGTTCATAGGATTGTTCAAATAGTTGACGAACTTTTTCCCGTAGTCATCGAAAGTACTTCCAGGATCTGGAGCAAGATAGTTGACGGCGGCCGCTCCATCGATTACCACCATTTCAAAATCCAGGCTCTGTGGCTGTGAAGTCTCTTCGCAGGGTTCAAACACGGAAGGAGATCTACTTTCTTCCCAAACCGAAGTGCGCCGTTTTCGGTAATTGACGGAGGATAAGAGTGATTCTCGTGGCTGAAGAAGACATCTAAATTTCCTTGACGCCTCTGGCACCCAATGTACAGCTTACAAATAGGCTACGGTCTTCTTTTACGGAGAATTAGTATTTCGACCTAAACGCACAATTCAACATACCGCATCGAAAACTGCAGATGGCAGTTCTGTAAAACTAGGTACGTTTTTTGTTAGTTTCTTTTAATTATTGCTGCCGTTTCTCATTGATTATCGTCGTATTTACGCTCATTTTAGTAATCCTTGCCAAAACCTCCCCAGAAAATTAATTCAACGCCGTAAAAAAGAATTACAAAATACGTACCGTTGTAAGCAACAATGGGCTCTAATTGTACCCACGCCCCACGGATATGACCGTCGGCATTCAAGGTTACCTTCTACTACAAAATTCACCCTAAATATGAATTCTGCGCCCCTAAAAACCATGGAAATGACATGCAACACCTCAACTTCAATTTTTCCCCTCATCCCCTCAGAGCGCCCCCCCCCTCGCCCAAGGCCCCTACATCCAAAAATAATCTCAAAAATGAATTCTACATAATAAATATAAATAATATAATAATATAAATAAATATGATATTTATTTCATTAATTTTGGTTTTCAAAATATTGGTGCTTTAACCTTGATTTTATTGCCCTCCACCCCCTTATAGCGCTGCCCCCCTTCCCCTACATCAAAAATAACCCCAAAAATGGTTTCTACATGTTTAAAAACATCGGAAATGACACCCATTTCCTTAATTTCGGTCATCAAAAAATGAATGTATTTTTTTCCCGTAGGGGGTACTTTGGGGCTCTGTAAAAAAATAACCAGGGGTCGCACCGAGTGCCTCCATAGCTGAAAACGTTCCTTATGGACCCCTGAACAAAGTTCAGCAATAAAATCGCTTTTACCTCGAAGTGCTCAATGCTTTCCCTATTCCGCCGGACTATTACATTTTATTCCCCGTGTTACCGTTTATAGATATGACGTTGCGTGCGAAAGAAAGAGACAGAGATACCCAGCGTTGAGGGTTGCCTAACTTTGCTGTGGCTTCAGTGTTACTTATGGACGTTTCCTTTCCAGTTGCGTATAGCGTACAGTTCACTGACCTGATACAGGTCAGTGGTACAGTTCAATGTTCAAATGTTATGATTTAGGGCCGATTGTACATTTGCGGTTTAAGCCAAAGCTTTCCTGAACCGAGTACAAAATTTGAACTCCGGTTTAAGTGTGGTAAAGTCTTCATGATCAGTAAGTAATTCCATTTTAAATAATCATCAATCAAGTTGGTGCCACAAATAACAAATTTAGGTTAGAATATTAATTGAACTTGGTTTAAACCGCCAAATTCGGCCGCTTAAGGCAAACTTAAACTTAGCTCAGCAAAATTGTACAACAACTGAAATCTCCTGAACTCGGTTCACGTCTTGAGCTGCCCTTAAAACGTGAATGTACAATCGGCCCTAGTGGTTTTCCCTTATTTGAGGTTAATTTTTTATAACTAGATGTGATTAATTGAACCATTGAATATTATTCAATAATTAAACCTAGAAAATTTATGAAAAATGTCGAACGGCCGTTTCAGACTAATCGAGCCCTCTCATCCTTTTGTTACAGCCTCAATAGTTCAGCTTCAGCTTCATGGCCTGTCGTTACACAAATAACTTATAAATTGCAAATTAAGTATACAATTTAAATGCCAGCAATTCACATTATTTTAAAGGATGCATTTAATTTAAATGTAGTATCCACAGTTGGGTTACCTATATTTTAGAGATCCGACAACATGTACAAATAGCTGAAAAGTAGTGGCAACGTCGATACTTTTGTTTTACTCTAGGTCCATCTGGCGGGGGATTTTGGTGGAAGGCGTCTTAACCTTAACTTTCAGATCATCTGAATTCACAATTCAAAACATCGTTCGCATTTTGTTATATTTTTGTGACTCCATTTTTGGTATTTTGGCTGCAGGGTGATATCTTTTTGGTTAATACGTTTATATTTGTCTAATTGAATTGCATTGTGTGTTATCATAAACTGGTCTTACTCTGAATTTGCATTGCCTCGCTTTTCAACGTGAGTGTTCAATTAATTTGAATCTCACATTGGAAGCGTTCGTTTATATATATAGTTAATGTCGCGTGTACAAGCAGTGGATCTATCTATGTAATATTCACTTGTTTTCATATTAAATAGGTATGTGTTTGAACTCATGGCATTTCCGACATTATTAATCTATTATGTGTGTAGTTAGCAAAAATATGAAACAACAAAACATTAAAGAACAGACAGTCGAAAATGGGGAATACCCACGTCTGATCTGCCTTCGATTTTTATTATGATATTTATTTGTGTGTTTTTATGATATTTCTTCTGCCATTTATTTTGTGTTTTATGTGATTAATTGGGGGACATTCCCAATGAATTGAAATTGAACATATGTATTAATTATTTGTGGATAAACAGAGAACGATGGCTCTATTGTACTCGAAACCGGACCTAACTGTGCCCTTTGTGTATTTTTACCTGATGTTTAACCGTTTTGTAACTTGTGTACACTTTTATCTATTTAAACTTGCTTGACCTTTTATTTTAATATGCAATGTATTTGATTTGATTTCTTTGTTTAATTCGATTATTTCTTGTGCTATTTTACAACTGCTGCATAAAGTATTTAAAGATGATCGAAGAGTATCCACAATGAAATTGTAAATGTTTTGTCTTGATATTATTTAACAGTCTTGTTGCTATAATTGTAATTGAATTGCGATGTCATGTATGTAATTATGTCAAAGGAGGAGTTTTTTTAGTGTTCACACTTTTTCTCCTCCTAATCGTCCAGTAACTGTCAATAAATGCATTATTTTTGGTACAGTTAATGTTGGTTTTGTTTCTCCTTCTCGAGTTAGTTCACGACCAGTGTATTCGTACCTTTTATACGATAGAGGGCCTGCCAGACGATCACGAGCTTGTGTCATTTTGGGGTTGGTTTGTTTTGGAGGGAAAGTTTAAATTTTGTCGGCGATGTTTAGGGTTTCCCGCTTCCATTTTGAAGTTTTATAAACGTAGTGGGTGAAGTTAGCTTTTCGACTTTTAAATTAGTTAGGGTTAGGGGGGGTACATTACAAAACTTTACCTAAATTTTACGGTAGGTAAGTATATTCTTGTTTATGAGGTTAACAAGTGAAGTTAACCGTGTTTTTGTCCTACTAAGGTTCGCAGGGATTCTAAATTGTCCTTTTCTGTCACTGCTGGTGCAACCTTTTGTAAAGCAACCTGGCACTTATAATAAATACCTAATTTACGGAAATTTTCAGATGGAAAGATTGCAATGTAAACAAATAGAGAAAACAGTAAAAGAGAAAAAACACAAGTGGCGCTTGCGCTTCCTATTCACGCAATTCATCCGCTTAGGGAATTTTAGTGTTACCAACCAATTTTGCTCCAGTCGGCAAGATCACAGGTTGTCGATACTATGTTAACCATTGAATAAAGTAGCTTTCTTTATTCAATGATGTTAACTATAGGGGCTATACGTACGTTTCCCTAGAGTTCCTATATGTATAGACAGAGTAGGTACCGCAATTGGCTTGGGCGTTACTTTGGAGTTAAAATTGCGGCTATTGACGTCATGACCTCTCAGTTGTTACCAATGAATTTTGCTCCAGCCGGCAAGATCACAATTCACAGGTTGTCGGTACTATGTGACGTGGTAAAAGAAGTGTATTTAAATAAAAGTAACAATTCAAACATTAACAAAAACTTAACAGCGTTTGTATCTAAAACATACTCTGAACGTGCACACTAATCGTTAAGAACTAACATAAGATCAGTAGTTACTAACTTGAGCGGTAGGTGGCGGTTTTGTAGTTTAGTATCAGTTTAGTTTAAATTTCTCTAACACTACCCCCTAAACTAAATAAATAAATTTCATTTATACACAAAGGCCGATCTTGGCACACATGATCTTAAAAATGTTATGGTTTAACGGTTTAGTAAACATGTCTCCAAGCTGATCTTCCGAACGAATGTATTCTATTTCTAATACACAATTTTGGTAAAGTTCACGAACAAAATAATACCGCACTTCAATGTGCTTTGAACGTTTGTGGAATTCGGGGTTTTTAACTAACTTAATAGCACTCGCGTTGTCCACAAACAACACGGGCACATTTCTTTTCTCACTAATCTCGGATAACAATCGTTTTAACCACACTACTTCTTTTGCACCTTCGCTAGCAGCGACGAATTTTGCTTCGGTGGTGGATAATGCGATTGACTTTTGTAGCTAAGAGGTCCATGATACAGCTGTACCGCCAATTAATAATGTCACAAATCCATTTGTTGAACGTCGAGTTTTCGCATCTCCAGCGAAATCTGCGTCTGAATACGCGCACAGTCCACCTCCTAATGAACGATAGTACAAACCAAATTCTGAGGTACCACGAAGATACCTGAAGATACGCTTGGCAATAGTCCAATCGCAAGATGTGGGTGGGGCCATTGATCGAGCGACTTTCGAAACTGTGTAGGCGATGTCTGGATGATGATCATCATCGAAACCTTCTGGTTGTGTCATATAAATCTCAGTATCTATGTTCCCATAGAAGAACGCTGTTTTTACGTCGAATCGGGTAAGTACTAATTTTTTTTCCGCTGCGACTGTGATTAATGTACGGATCGCGTCGTATCGAGCAACCGGACTAAACGTCTCATCATAATCGAGTCCTGCACGTTGAAATACACCACGAATGACTAAGCGAGCACGATAGCGATCTATCGAGCCATCAGGCTTGTACCTATTTTACACGAAGCACCCAACGGTTATCGATAACTCGTTTACCTGTCGGCAATGCTACTACATCACAAGTTTCGTTTTCTTCGAAAGCTTCCATTTCTTCGTTCATCGCACACAACCATTTGTCTGAATCGTGATCCATAGCTTCACTGAAATTGGTTGGAGCAAGTTCTTCGTGAACAGCTTCTGCTAAACATGCCATTGCACTATTTGCTTGGGAACGTCGAGTTTGATAGCCTACTTCATAGTCTTCCAATTTAGTTGGTGGATGAATTTCACGAATTATGCGTTTGTTCTGGACTTCACTTGAAACACTTTGAGGTTCTGAAATACTTTCATCGATAGCTGTTAACTCATTTTCTTTTTCTATCTCTTCATGTATGTGATCAAATTCAAGTTCAATCGAATTGTTCGTTGTGCATAATTTTTCCAGGCGAAAATCTACATTGCGCGATTTAATTACGCGATATTGAGACGGTACCCATATTTTATAATTACAACCATCCTTGTCGTTTACATAACCGACGAAATGTCCGAAAACTGCTTTGTTGTCCAACTTGGATCGAAATTTCTTCGGTACGTTCACGTAACATTCTGAACCGAAAATGCGCAAGTAATCTAAACTATTAAACACTTTGCCGTGCCATAGCTCGAACAGAGTTTTACCTTGAAAACTTGATTTTCCTGTGCGATTAATTAAAAACGTAGCAGTGTCACATGCATGTGCCCAAAACGATTTTGGTAATTTACTAGTCGAAAGCATTGATCGCGCTAGTTCAACTACGTGTCGATTTGATTGTTCAGCGACGCCGTTCTGTTCTGGCGTATCCGGACACGTCAAACGAAATTCGATTCCACGATCGCGTAACCCTTTTAACACTTCTTTGCAGCCAAATTCACGACCACCGTCTGAACGAAAAAACTTTTACTTTGTGACCAGCGGTGTCACATTCATTAAGAAATGTTTCCAAATTTTCAAATACTTCGGATTTGCGTTTCATAAAATATATACCTACGAACGAAACGCGAATAATCATGTTTAAAAACTACATAATAACGAAAACCATTTATGGAGTCAATGGACATAGGACCGTTCACATCGGCTCACCTACTTCTTGAGGACGATTTTCAGGAGCGCGAAAAGATTTTCGCTGTGATTTTCCAAGAATACATCCATCGCAAAACGAAGAGGTGTCCGAACACTTGAAGTTTATGCCGTAACGAGAAAGCAGATTACGCACGTGCCGTTTATCTTGATGTCCAAGTCGTTCGTGCCACCCTTGGAGCAATTCTTTAGAAGTTGCTAAATTAACTTCTACATTTGAATTCAAATGTCGAACTCGCATATTCATAATGTAGGTACACTGCACCGACGAGTTGACCAGTTGCAACGATCTTACCATCGCGTCGAATGTCAACACCTTCACCATTGAAGACAACAACACCCAATGAACATTTTGCGTTTTATAAGGGTCGGTAATACGTCACCGTTACCAAATAATAAAACATGGAGTTATATAAAACATTGCTTGAAATATCTATATCACCTATATAACCCCCTTAAAGAGTTTAAATGGCTGTTTCTATAACGGTTTCCACGACATTTTTTGAACACCTCTATATAAATTCAAGTTATATAAACAGTGGTAACGTAAGTATATATTGAGAACCGTTATACCACAACCTTACAAACCTCCTAGAAAGCGGCGTTACTGTTTACGGTGAAATAAAAAGTGATGTAAGTGTTTGTATTACTTTTATATAACAGTTTTATAGTGGTGCTGTAGCTGTAGCAGTAACGCAAATGAAATCATGCGCAGTCTTAGTAAGCCAGTGTACAATGTACACTTTTCTCTTTCGCTCTCACAGTCACAGAGTATTATCAATAAAATATGTGTGCATGCCGTTTTTCTTTGACAGCGGCCCCTAGACAACAGCGGCCCTGCTTCACAAATACTTATTGTAGTTGCTTTGCTGAAAGTGTTTAGGTATGTTATAAAATTGGAAGTTCGTTTGTTGGATTCCTTGGATCCAAATTAATATACCATCGCCACTTTGTCGACTCAAATGTTATTATACTTCGAAAAAATTTAAACGCCATTATAATGTAGATATTATATTTCACAAGCAATGAAATACATTTACTCTGGCCCGTTTTTACCAGCGGCGTGGCACTTTTAGCGTGACCAAACTTATTGAAGTACCTAATTAAAAACCGAATCTATTTCTTTGTAAAGAACTACATTTGTTTGCATAAAAGTTTGTTTTCAAACATTGTAAACCATTTGTTTACTCGTTCCCACCGTGGCGTTTATTGTCTAGAACTTTTTTCGCCGCCGCCTCTGACGTTCATGTATAAGATGGAATCCATTTTTTCGGAAAGGTAATGATAATGGTAATCTTTAAATGCCCAAACCCTTCTAAATAACCGCAATAAAACTGTAAGAGCCTCAATATGACTTATAGAACTTATAGTAATACTACATCACTTTATGTTATGTAAAAGAGTCACAAATTGCTAATAGCACTATAGTTTTATTGAAGTATCTTGAATAATACTAATAAAAATTCAACACTGATAGTGATATAAGCAAAGTGATATACTTACACCATTACAAAACTTCACTACATCACTTAAAGTCACTATTACCAAAAGGTTTAAAAGGTTTCCAACACGTTTACAGCACTACAATTATAAAACATGGGAACTATTTACTTCTAGGAGTGCAATATCACCTATACAAAACAAAGGTTGCCATTAGAACCCTTATAACACTTCATTTCCACTTTATATAACTACAGCGCAGCTATATATTTCTTATAAAACTAGGTGACACCATAAGTCATATAATTTGTTCATTGGGCATTACCGTGCTCAGATCCATACGCGAGTAAAAATTCATTTCCAGCTATCTGAACATGTTGGGGAATAGGAAATTTTTCGAATGTAGCAAAATGTTGTTTGTTTGCAGATATGTGATGTGTAGTACCTGAGTCCGATATCCAACAATCACCATTTTCTAAGTCTGTGTTGACTACAAGACTAGTGGCGAGGAATGTTCCTGGTTTGCTATCTCTATTGGAACTTGTCGCATCGTTGCCATTTTTACTTGCTGACGACTTTTCTTCTGCTGCGATTCGTTTTCGGCAATTTGCAATAAGATGGCCTACCTTTTTGCAATATAAACACGAACGATTTTCTTTAATTTTCTTTGGTTTACTTACATCTTTTGATTTCGCATAGAAAGCGCCGACTGTCTGAGAATTTCCATATGTAGTTAGCGAATTCTCGATCGAACGCAAATTTTCAAGAAGTAATTTCGTTGTTTGTTCCGCTTCAGGAACACGATACCATGTTGACTTGTAATACTGATAATCCGATCCTAGTGTTTTAAAGATACGATGATGCAGTAGCGATAACGGCAGCTCTGCATTCGGATTACTTTTGCGTAATTCATCACAAAGGTCATCGAACAAATTCGACAGTCGAGACGTATGTTTTATGACAGATGTGACGTCATCTTTCTTGGTTTCGAAAAAGGAATCGAATAGTGTGTAAAGTCGTTATAGTGAGGATTGCTGGGAAACTGAAATGAGGGTATCCCAAATATCTTTCGCGTCAGTTTTCCTTCGGACATGAACAGCAGGTTCTTCGTCTAAAGTTGTACCAATTATGCGTGCCGCACGGGCATTATCACGTTACCAATTGCGGTATGCGCCTGACGGTTCTTCGTCGTTTCTATAGGTGACGCCGGACACACACGTGTACCATCAATAATCGAAAATAAGCACTATTCTTTTAGACAAAGTTCAATCTGCCACTTCCACGTTTCCCACTGTTCTTGATTTTGTAATTTTCTAATGCTTACCACTGTACTACGAACACTATCGTCACTTATTTGCGCTGTTGTGGCCATTTTTTTATCAATGTCACTTAAATTTCAAAGCGCACCTGGACCCATAACCTGATGTGGTAAAAGAAGTGTATTTAAATAAAAGTAACAATTCAAACATTAACAAAAACTTAACAGCGTTTGTATCTAAAACATACTCTGAACGTGCACACTAATCAATCGTTAAGAACTAACAACTAACTAACCAAGATCAGTATACTAACAGGTTGCCTGGTAACTTCAGGAAGGGGATTAGGGCGGGGGTTATGTGACGTCATGTGTATAACTTGTCATATGTCTGTAATGCAGCAGTACTCTGGTTATATGCTTACAGCTCGAAAACTAATGATGTTACCGGGTTGCTTCTTATATTATTTTAATCCTAACAAAATTATTAACAAATTATGTTATATACACTTTTTATGTAGATAGCTTCGTTTTGCTGTAATACTTAAACATATATAGAAAACTGTCACTGCAAAAAACAAAAAGTAACTTCAACAAATTATAGCTTCATATCCGTACGTCTTAGGAAGAAATGTTTTCAACAAAACTTATAGATAATATGATTAGCTTTAAAATGATATGTCTAATAACGCATAACGTTAACACTACGGCTTCATAGAGACCGGTGAAACAGTAGTGGACACCGCGCCGCCGCGCCGGTCCCAATGATCTTGAATAGGCATTCACGATCTTGAATAGGCATTCACGAAATGGAGCAACTATATGTAATAACGTTCATTTTAAGTTTTTACTACCAAAGTGCAATTTTTTGCTATAAAATTTTATACTTAGTTCACTTGTATCGTACGTGTTGCGTAATAAAATGTACGGATTTGTTTGGTTTTCCGTTTGTATCTCTTGAACGGGTGCTCATAGTGGGAAATGGGCAGTACAAAATAAAAGTAGTTTAAATTTCCTACAAGTTTACTTCTATGCGTTTTTTCTCTATCTCTAGCCGCTGAAGAGATATTCGCTGTCAAGAATTGACTTTTTTTTAAATCGTTCTTACACGACGTTTTTCTGCAAATATTGTGTCCTAGCTCCTAAAGTATTGGGTTAAAGGCAAAAACTGTTGGAATAAAAGTTGTAGCCCATTAAATTTCCTATAAAATGTACCAACCCCCTGCAAAAATTCAGCTTTCTCCTAATTAGGTATGTTACGTTCATATTGGTCCCTATATAAATATTTCCCGTTTTGTTCCATTTTTGTACCTTCCCGCGCAATCGCGAACGTTTGTTAAGTAGAAGAAGATACTTTACTTCGTGCTCGCCTTTCAACGCATAAAATGCATGTTTTACGCTTAAAATTTGAAGAGTGATATTGTGAAGACTGGATAGCTGCGTGATTTGTATATAAGTTGCAACGTATTTAAGCTGCTGGTGTACACTCTGACACCATTACACAGTTTACATCGATTAATTTTACCTGTTTGAAGAGCACGCAGAAGAAGAAATTCTACGTATTTTGGATAGAAGCATCCTGAAGTTCGTGTTGCGCTACCTCCACAATCGTAAGTGTTTACCGCCTTCTATTCATTTGTTTGTTTCATCCTGAATATCTTTATAGTTAACGGCTGCCCGCCAAGCAGATGCATCTTTATTACATTTTGTCAATTTTCATGATTATTAATTCATTTCAATCTGTATCAATAATTATACGTTTATTTTAAAAGACTCGTTTCTTCTCTCGCACCTACAGACCATCAACGCGTAGCCTTATGCTACAAGGTAGTTGCGACAAAGCTTAATTTTTTACCTTCATGGACTGGGCTACAAAGTGCGTTCTTTAACTGTGTTGACAAATAAGAAAAATTAACAAAACAATTAAAGTGCCTAACTTCTTGAAATATAGTTTAGGTAATACAATAAGCAAATTTAATTTATTGCTTAAAGTCACGAACTTCATAAATAAAAATGGACTGATAATCACATGTATTCGAAATGACACCTTACAGCGTCCGCCATGATGAGCGCAAATTCAACCGCGAAAATTTGATATCTAATTCGGATCACGTAAAAAAATATTTTTATCAGTTCATAGCTGAAATTCACACTTGAATTTGATAAAACGAATATTATAAACAACTTTATTGTCTTCTTAACTGTTAAAATCTAAAGGTATTTAAGGCTAAAAATTTTCAGGTTATATCACGTTTGACACAAGAAAATAAAAATTCAATCAACTGCTAGCAGAGGTACCAACCATGACCGATCTACAACACAAATATGCAAATGTTACCAGAATGTTACTAATATTTGCGCTCATCATGGCGGATCCTTGGTGGCGTCAAAAGCGAAGAAGTAGGCATATGCTATTAGCAGTCCATTTTTATTTATGAAGTTCGTGCTTAAAGTGTATTTTCTAGACCAGAATAATTAAACAAGTAAACCTTTAGCAGTAACTTGATTACATTCTAATTTCTAGTTACAATAATAATGACAGTAATCTACTTAAAAAATAAATATATGATGTTTCATACAAAAACGGTCCTTTTGGATATGAAATATAAATTAAAAACCCAATAAACATCGGGGTAATGTTCGCGTTTTTTGGACTCTTAACGTGCGGACATTGGAAAGGTTATACATTTGACGTCACTCCGCGTCATATACACCGAACGCTCATTGGTCCAGAGTTACGAGACAACCTGTTAGTATACTGATCTTGACAACTAACAAACTAACATAAGATCAGTAGTTACTAACTTGAGCGGTAGGTGGCGGTTTTGTAGTTTAGTATCCGGTTTAGTTTAAATTTCTCTAACACTATGTTAACTATAATATAGGGGCTATACGTTTGCCTATAGCCGACTGGAGCAAAATTGGTTGGTAAGCAACCATTGAACTGTACGCTATAAGCACAGATAAGTAATACAGATGGCTCACGCTTATGAGGATTTGGTTGTCCCAATTCAAACGAATTGGAAACAGAATTTTTTTAGTATGGAAACGGTTTCTTGAATAAGGGGACGGCGCTATTCTCAGTCGGTGCTGTATCGTCGTCGACTACATAATGAAGCCGGACTCCGTACTTACTTTAATAGAGTGTTCAGTCACATAAATTATTACTTCCGTGGGGGTTTTGGTGTGACAAGCTCAAATTCACAAAAAAATGAAAGGTCATGACATACTGATTCTAAATGTCAAGGCCGTTCAAAATCGGTCCATGCATTAGGGCACAAAACACGAAAAACTAGTTAAGCACATGTACGGAAAGAAGAAAAAACATAGAATTTTTTCGTATATACATCACAATTTTCTTTGTACAGTGAAAGTTATAAATAATTGCTAAACGTTGCCAATTACATTGGGCCTTACGGAAGAATGAAACTTTAAACGCGATTATCTCAGTTCAGGGTCCGTAAAAATTGGACAAATTTTGACCAACTTTTGCCTCTACATCGAATTATCTAATAAAGTAACGCTTAAATCAAAAAATTTTACTCTTAAAAAAAGTTTCTCTAATCCCTTATCTTTACGTTACACTTAGAATTATAATTTTATCTGTAATATTAAACTAAATATGTAATTAAAAGTAAAACATCGAACTTTTTACTCACTTCAGAACCGTCGGGGCTTTCACACGGTGAATAGAATCCATCTCTATATTTCACGTACCACCCTTTCGCTCTTACATCATAGGTAGGTACGATCTCGACACAGGTCATTGCCATTATAATTAATGCAATTTTTACATAAATAGTACAGCCAAATAAGTAAATATTTTCTCTAAAAGGAAAAAATTACAAATATGCTGTTCGTTGGTGGAGGGGTGTATTTTTGAGTTATAATTAAGGTACAAAAAGCCCATCCCCGTATCGTGTTCGCTACGAAAATTGGGTTTGAAGGTGCAAAAAATAGGTTTAACTCAAAGAAGAACACTTTTAGGGGAAAAAGTGAAGACAAAAAAGTTGTAGAGAATATAATTTTACGCAAAAAAGTCGTTACAAAAAATTTGTTTAGTTTAGTTTAGTTTAGTTTATTTATTTTGCGAATTTACAATACTTACAAATATTGATCTCACATGTCAAAAGATACGAGCACTTGTACTCGAGCTAGATTTTTTTAAAGCAAAGCAAGGGCTATTTTTTTTTAATGAGAAAGTCTCGAACGCGTCGTGCTTTTTTGTCAATAACTCGAAAACGGCGCGTAGGATCGGAAAAGGATTCAAATGAATGTTGTAGACAATTTAATTACGAACAATTTTTTATTTTTATTTTTTTGTACGATCAATATTGACACAGATATGAATTTTTTACTTAATTTTAACTACATTCAACAAACGATAATAAATTTTAAAAATTAGCTCGAGTACAAGTGCTCGTACAAAATTTTTGTAAGGACCTTTTTTGCGTAAAATGACATTCTCTACAACTTTCCCGTCTTCGCCTTTTCCCTCAACAGAGATCTTTTTTGAGTTATTGAAAAAAAAACCTATTTTTTGCACTATAATTTTCGTAGCGAACAGGGTAAGGGGCTGGGATTTTTGTACCTTCATTATAACCAAAAAATACACCCCTCCACCAATGGACATCCTATCTGGAATTTTTTCCTTAGAGATTAATTTTGACTGCGAGCTAAAATGCGAAACTGAAAAATACATCAAACTATAAATAAAATGTTGGATTATCTAGTGACATGCTTTAGTTTTACATCAAAAATATTTATGGTCAAGTATCTGAGTTCGATGTATGTAACAATTGCTTGTGTCAAATAATAAACTAAAAACGTGCGTGTGTTTTTAATTTAAGAATCTTAAGATAATATCTATTATTCTGCAACATAAAAAACATCTTAAATAGGCATGTATAAAAAAAGTGTAGATACAGAACAGCACCTTAATTTATATATGCATATAAGATATAACATTACTTATACAAAATAGGATACAAATTCCTAAAATAACTTTTTAATTGATGTCATACTGAATCATAGCGGGTGCTGATCCAGACCCGTGCGCAAGGGGGGGGGGGTTCAAACCCTCCCCATAACCCGTTGAAATATACGGAAATACAATAATATTTACGCCACTGGTTTGAGGCGTTGATTGAAATCATTCAATCAACGTTTGATGTCTTCCCTGTTCTCAACCCAACCCCTCCCATGGACAAATCCTGCGCACGGGTCGCATATTTACATATCCTCCTGTACAATGGCACCATGGTGCTGAAATCTGTTAGTCTTTGTGGCGTACAATTGAGCTACAAAAGCTCATTGATTTAGGCACCTCTCCGAGAGCTGAAATCACTGCAAGCGTGTGCATACATACACCATACCCATGCGTTAAAAATTTGGCCGTTATATTTCCGTTCCTAGTCGTTAGGTAATACATATCAGAGTGAGTGAAGTGCACGTTTGTTATTTATACGCCACAATGGAGGAGGAATATGTTACAAACATAAAGCCCCTTTTACATGGTGTTGATCCAGCGTGTAAGATCGTGTTAAGTACGATTATAAATGAAGATAAATTTACTGTGGAAGTAAATACAAAATTTTCTGACGACTATAAAAGCGAATGCAAACATTGGATACAAAAATACTCTGTAGAAACACGTACTGAAAAAACTTGATTTAAAAAGTTCTGCATGATCTAAAACTTTCAAAATGCAACCATCAGGTATTAATTTTTTTCAGTCGTATACGAGGTTGGTAAAAAAATATGAAATTTGCGCAACAGTAAAGTACCTTTATAGTAGTATAGCTATGGCACTTCTGGATATAGGTCAAGGTTGTGAAGCTGGCCAAGGTCACAGGTTCTGAACTTGGACAAGGTCACAGGTTCTGAACTTGGGCAAGGTTACAGGTTCTGAACTTAGCTATGTCCCTTCTGACTCAATTTGACCTTGATCGCTACTCAGTTTGACCTTGAAGTAATGTCACTTCTGGACCACTGGAAGGTCACGACACCCTGGTGGTGACTTTTAAAACTAAATAGAGGTTATTCGTAATGTGAGATTCTAACTCACTTCACGACGCACCCTGATGGTGACTTTCGTAAGTAAATAGAGGTCATTCGTACTTACTTGCACGTGCATATGACACGTTATAGATAGAACACCTTCAATACTCCGTAACGATTTTCATATTAACAACGTATTTTTTGTGTTAAAGTGTAGATAAACAGTTGCTGACTCATGAACACCTGCATAAGATATCATTTCTAGGAAAGAGATGTGTGTAGAAATAACACCTAACCGGATCTGCATAATAATAAAGTATTCTTTGTGTTCAAATGTTGATAAAAATTTGCTTATTCACAATTTTAGCGTGCACGTGCAGATACCGTAACGATTTTCATATTAACAAAGTGTTCTTTGTGTGTTAAAATGTTGATAAAAATGACTTCATAATTTGTCATTTCTCGGACCACTTCATGGTCACGAGACCCTGGTGGTGACTTTTGTAAATAGAGGTTATTCGTAATGTTGCGCTTCTGGACCAATTTGCCCTTGATATAATTATATAATTTCTGGACCACTTGAAGGTCACGAGACCCTGGTGGTGACTTTTAAAAACATATAGAGGTTATTCGTAATGTGAGATTTTAACTCACTTCACGACGCACCCTGATGGTGACTTTTAAAAGTAAATAGAGGTCATTCGTAATATAAAACGTTTATGAATAAATCGTAATTCTCAGGCAGGCGTGCTTCGACTCATGGACAACTGCAAACTGCAAACGAATTCAATTACTATATGAATATCGCCATAAAAACTGTACATGTAAACGTATTCTTGGAACTGAAAACTGTATATTTAATTCTATATGTAGATCACAATTTGAGTGTAAATTGCTGACGCTGTCTTAAACGCTTATCTCTACTTCTTCTGGGAACGGTGTTATTAATAACTAACCTTTCGATGCATGAAGGTTATGGATGCCATTTAAAGTTAACGCCGTTTGCCCTCTAATTTCTTATCTCTATTCCCGGAATATAACAATGCGCACTGTAAGTAATGGTCACCTTGGCGAGGGTGTCATCAAAAGTGAACTTGCGGATGTAAAGTTATCGATGCCCAATGTCATTGCATACCTACATTCTGGGAATTGTTTTATAATAGGACTTTATTACAGATTGCAATAAGTAAAAAAGGAAATATAAAATAATAATTTTAAAACTGCTCTCGTACGTACATTAACAGCTTCGGATAAATACAAACGAAAATGTTCGCAAAATTAGCATGAGTTCTCCTGACGTAAAAGCATACCTACTATTGTAGGTACGTATAATGCGAAAAAATTGTACTTTCCTAAAATTTAGTTCAGCTATTACAGATTACAATATGTAGTAAGTAAAAAAAAAGCAAAAAGGAAATATAAAATGATAATTTTAAAACTGCATTCGTACGTACATTAACAGTATTGCATAATCTGTTTATAGAATAATACCCATATATTACATTAGCTTTTAAGGTAAAAATGATGCAATTGCGTTTTCTGACTGTATATTTTCATAATTAAAGCGGTAATTTTGGTGAACTATTTTAAGTTATTAGAATATTAATCAACGTATCTATTTATAACATAGAGATAAAATTCCTTTCGTTACCTACCTATAACAATAGTTTCATTCATTACATAAATAATTTTTACAGGAAATATTCTTATAAACGAGAATGAGAGTTTACGTGCATCTTTTATTAGTGTACATGTAAATAAAATACTCAGGACAAAATTGCGTACACTTTAAATAAACATCTTTATTTTGTTATTAGGTGTTAGAGGTACTTAGATGAAAATAGTATCTACACAGAATATAACGAATTCCATCGGTCTTGTTTTCGTATTTGATACCTAGAGAAGGAATAACAAAAATTCATCTTGAACCGAATACTTTTTTCGACGTAAGAGAGTAACGCACATGATTTTCAAATTAATATTGATTGGTACTCGAATATTTGGTATGTACGAACCTCATCCATTTTGACTAAACAATTGACTTGCAATTTAAAATATTTTTGCTTATTTATGTAGGGGTGCTGTTATTAATATTTCTTAGATGCGGAAAGAATGCATTATTATCTTACTTTGTATGTATGAATTAAGTCTACAAGCTAACCCTTATAAACGATGATCCCCTCCCCCGCACCTCATCTTCAGCGTCGGACTACTTCAAGGTCACGACACCCCCTGATGGTGACTTTTAAAAGTAAATAGAGGTCGTGTGGCACTTGAAGGCCGCCGAATCCCAGTTCCTCGAAACCGCTTACGTGAGCTAGCCCCCCTTCTGGATCACTTCAAGATCATACGAATCCTGGTGGTGACTTTTAAAAGTAAGTAGAGGTTATTCGTAATGTAAACCGATTCTAACTCACTTCAAGGTGACAACGGACCCTGGTGGTGACTTACAAAACTAAATAGAGGTTATTCGTAATGTAAGACCGATTAGGTGAGTAGTGGGATTGTACGATTACTATATAAGGTAAAGGTAATGTATTGCATGTGATGTAGGTATAGCACGGTAACATGTGGATGGCATATAGAGAGGCATCGTGGTCGAAACCGATAGATATTCTAACGGCAGTGGAACGTCTCAAGCAACTGTTTTCGGCGTTAATTTTTGATGCTGAACATGAAGCAGTGTACGGAAGAGGTGACTATAGCGAACAGGAGTGCCACGACCTTGTCACGAAATATGAGCTGGGTGTTAAGATATGTGACCGTTTCATTAATAATAAATATTGCGGCAAGTGTCTCATGAGAAAGTTAAGTGATGCGAAGTTAGAACAATTTAGCAGTGAGTTAAATGAATGGGTTAGCAGTAGTGAGTCTTCTTCTCCGTCGTCATCGCCATTATCGTCATCTCCTGCATTGGAAAACTAAACGGACGTGTTCAAAATGAAGAAAAATGTTACATTTGCTAACGAATCACATAACAAAGTGTACATAATGGTGGCGTGGTCGTTTGCTTACGGCAAAGCACGAAAAGGGTCTTGGCACACTGTAGCCCTGGATCGATTTCGTTTCCGCCGTAAAATCGAGCAGTTTGGTAGAATTCTGTCTCCTGTATTAGAGAAAAATCATCGCGCGGAAGTCTATCGTAACAGATTTCAAGATCATACCTGCACCGTGACAATATAACGGAGGGGTGGGAGTAGTGATCTGTTGTCAACTAGTTAAAATGGATTTTATCAGCACGTTTTGCAGACCCTTTAAAAACCCATCAAGGGGATGGAATTTTCAACGACTTTTTGATACATAAAGATGTATTCATTATAAGCACTGAGAAAAACGGCTAATTTAACGTTTATGTAAATAGGTAGGCCTAGTCAGTAAGAAATTGTAAACAATGTTGACAAATAAAGATATAATAATAATTTCCTCTCTATCTTCTAAATGAGAATTAGAACTTAAAATCTACAATTGAATTTTAGTATGATATCGGGGTTAAAAATCATGCTTTGCTTAAAAAAATATGTCGATGAAGCGATAACGTAAAATCAACTTTTCGCTTTTTATACTTCTTCATCTAACGCTGATGTAGGTACTTTATGCGAATTAAAAACGTTAAAGACGGTGACCTTCGAGAACTACATGTGTGTAAATTTTGTGTGAAAAAAATTTCCAAGGTGACATTCACTGACCGTTATAAGATCAAACTTTATTTTTAGTCACTGAAGATGGTGGTGGAGGTGTATTATAGGTGTAAAAAATGTAAGATAATGAAAAACTGTTGCACCCCTTTGGCCCTTTCCGCGCCTAAGAAATATTAATAAGAACTGTCAAATTTTGTATTCAGTTTGGAGAACATTTTGTTAATAAATGTTCCGAAGCCCTCTCAACCGAAAATGATCTGGGGCTGGGGGGAAATTAAAATTACATTGCCCCCCGCATTACCCAGGATCAATGTTTGCACTGAATTGCATATTTACCTCTTGAGATCTCTTATGAACTATTTACGTTAAAATTATAAGAAGTAAAATAGGTTTTGTACAATGTATTCATTTTTAATGCTACATAAATCAAATAAATCAAACCTACCTGACATACTCTTTTGTCCTTAGTAACTTTTTGCTTCTTTAAAAATATTTACGTACGAGGACGTAGCGTAGTGGAACGTTGTAATATATAAGCTTTTCCTGATTTTATTTTTAAGGTACTTAGGTAAGCATTATGAATTGCGCACCTGCGGGGGGCTTTTTAACTGTTAAAAAATTGTGTACAAGTCTAATTTGGAAAACGTATAGAGATATCGAAAATGAATTTCAGAAAATGCATTATTTATAGGTACGTATAATTTCACTCCTCCATACAATGAGGAAATGCAGGTTATCTCAAAAAATGGTTCGAGGTATTGTTAAATTCATCCCTCCTATCTGCATGTTTTTAGTAGACAGTAAACTCATCACCGAAATTCAAATGTTTACGCTGAATTGCATATTTACCTCTTGATATCTCCATGTTAAAATTATAGTAAACGTTTGCTTCTTCAAAAATATTTAACGTATGACGTAGTTATCGTAGCGGAAAAGTTAAGCTTTGTAATTTTAATTTAAGATATGTACCTACTTAGGTAGCATTATTAATTGTCCACCTGCGGGACTTTTAACTGTTAAAAATAAAATGTGTGCAAGTCTAATTTTAGAAAACGTACAGAGATATCGAAAATTATTTATACCCCTCCATAATGTAAGGAAATGCGTGTTATCTCAAAATGATTTGAGATATCGTTAAATTCATCCCCCAATCTGCGTGCTTTTAGTAAGCTCGCCACTGAAATTAAAATCGAAAAGCATCACAAATGATCTGAGGCGGGCATGTGATTTAAATTAAGTTCAGAATCTATTACTTATACCTACGTGTAATATGAACCATTTTTTTTTTAATTTTGCATGAGTACAATTTTGTAGGTTAGTATAATAAACAAAAATAAAAAAGAGCCGGCGTATTTTTATTCAAGCTAAAAAATATTAAAACAGAAGATTAGTGTGCGGTTAAATAAGTTGGTAAACTTACAAGTTGAATTATAGCGAAATCGCTCAAGCTAGGGTGGTCCAAGATATACACATTATACCTATGAGTATTATATACCCCCCTTATTACTTGTGTAAACAGGGGGGTTTCTATTGCAGATGAGAGCCCCCCTCGCACGATGTTGTAGTTATTCTAAAGAATGTAAAATTAATCAGTGAAGAAATTGGAAACATTACTTACCACGTTTAAAATGAGTAAACTTGTTAACACAATTTTCTTTTCTATAACAGAAAAATTAAGTATTTATTTAAAAAACTGCGGATATATTTACCGCATTCAGATAAATCGGGGGCATTTTCGACCCCCCCGTATTGTT
Organism: Pyrocoelia pectoralis; assembly: GCA_036250285.1. NCBI lineage: Eukaryota > Metazoa > Arthropoda > Insecta > Coleoptera > Lampyridae > Pyrocoelia > Pyrocoelia pectoralis. The sequence goes on from CM070074.1 coordinate 44,069,690, forward strand.
GATGGAAAGACTGTAAATTGAAAATTAGTTATGCGTTAACCGTAAAAACACACACATTACCGTTCATTATAATAAGAGGCGAGGATGCGTACTGATATAAAATTTGTCTCCAAAATAGAGCCTTTTCTTTCATCTATTGCTAAAAAAGTGCATATTCAGAAGAGTGTAAAAATAGCACGCGGTCCCTTATCAAAAGTTCAGTAACATTGAAAAATGCGTTTAAGTTAAGACATTGAATAAAGAATCACCCAAACGATTAAAATGAAATTGTACAGCTCTTAAAAGTTGATTTTTTTTTCATAAAATATCGAATAGGAATGATAACAATTCTCATTTTAGCTAGTAAACGAATACCTGTTGTATGCATCTATTTACCAAAAATACATACCATCGTTAATTTTTATTAAAAATTTGTTATTTGAAACCGAATTCCAAAATATAAAAGTCTTGGAAAATCTCATTTCTCTTACGTTAGTTTACAAATAGTACAATATCGGAACGGGGGACGGGGATGCGTTTTTAAAACTGAATGTGCTGAAGTTTTTACAGTTTAACCTGAAAAATCACATTCCTGCCTGCTAAAGCTTAGTCATCTTAATACATTAATCAGGGGATCACTTTTTCATACTTTTCAGTACGAGGATGTATTTAACTTAATCTTTATTATATATTTCTAGTTTGTTTTATTTGATATCTAAAATATTGCTACAATTTGAATCAATTTTATTTATATAATTACATGCTATCGATCAGTTCAGTTTCACATTACTTATGGGGTTGTCTCTTTCTCTCTCTCTTCTACAGAGGTAGAACAATTTTTGTACAGTCAACGTATTAACCATTTTAACGTTATATGCATCTCTAACAAACTAACTTTTCAAAAATTCTGTGAAAGGCCAACCCCCGCGCCTTTTCTTCAGTTTAGCTACCTGCAGATCTGTACTAATAAATTGTTATGTAAATCACATTTATAATAAACTTTCGCATAAATGAAATGTTGCAATTCTTCTTCTTCTTCTTTTGAATTATACACAATACATATGCGAAATATGAATGAGGATAAACGGGATAAAATTGACAACTGTATCCATTATGTGTTTTTCGGGTTAAATATAATATAATAATGGAAGTTCGCTGTTTGCAATCACTATTCGATTTTTTCAAACTCAGTACTTAGTTCAGAATCGTATATCTTTTACCAAACAACTAAGTGCTTTTACATTCTCGAAAGGTTTACATTGGTCACGAAGCATGTCGATGCATCGATAGTACTAGATTTGAACTCAAAATAGTCATTTACAGCAGTTTTAATCTCGGTCTTTCTCTCTCTCTCCCCCTGGTTTCAACAATCATCGCTGCAACAGTATAAGTTGAAATCTGAGGAGCAGATTCCAGATTGAGGTCAGAGTTTCGCGGATTAGCGGATTCTTGTCTTACCACCATTAAACCAATGGCACCAGGTAGCGATAGTCCCCATCACTGAGGGGCGACTTGTCACCATACGCAGATTTGATCTCGAGAGTGGTTTGTTTGAGATCCAGTTCGATGTTTGTTGTTTAAATACCTGAAGCGCGTTTTTGAACACTGCTCGATCGATTCGAGAAAGCAAACTTGCATTCGCGAATGGGGCTTGTATGGGCGTGTTTGCTGTTGTGTGTTTTTTCAATTTATCGATAGAGGAGTACGAAGAAAATTTCCACCTGATCGATTAATGCTAGAATAAAGTAAGCTACATATACTACTACTACTACTACTACTCTAATATGACCCTCATCTGTTTAACTGTTTGAGTCCACTTGAGCGAGATAGACACTTGTTTCGGGGAAGGGGGCGTAAATCTAATATTAGTAATAATTCCTGTGTGACCATTATCTGTTTAACTGTTTGAGGTCACTTGAGTCAGATAGACACTTGTTTCGGGGGGAGGAGGGGCCTTCAGGAACGGACCTGTTAAATAGCCGTTTACTGCAAACGGGTATCCGTTCATTACCCGTTCATACCTGATCATTAGCCGTTCAATACCCGTTCATACCTGTTCATTAGCCGTTCAATAGCCGTTCATAGCCGTTCAATAGCCGTTCATACCTGTTGAATAGCCGTTCAATAGCCGTCCATATCTGTTTGTGCTGCCAGAAGCAGTTCTACAGAACAATGGATAGCAAGTAAATGAACGGCTAATGAACGGCTATGAACGGCTATTGAACGGCTAATGAACAGGTATGAACGGGTATTGAACGGCTAATGATCAGGTATGAACGGGTAATGAACGGATACCCGTTTGCAGTAAACGGCTATTTAACAGGTCCGTTCCTGAAGGCCCCTCCTCCCCCGAAACAAGTGTCTATCTGACTCAAGTGACCTCAAACAGTTAAACAGATAATGGTCACACAGGAATTATTACTAATATTAGATTTACGCCCCTTCCCCGAAACAAGTGTCTATCTCGCTCAAGTGGACTCAAACAGTTAAACAGATGAGGGTCATATTAGAGTAGTAGTAGTAGTAGTAGTATATGTAGCTTACTTTATTCTAGCATTAATCGATCAGGTGGAAATTTTCTTCGTACTCCTCTATCGATAAATTGAAAAAACACACAACAGCAAACACGCCCATACAAGCCCCATTCGCGAATGCAAGTTTGCTTTCTCGAATCGATCGAGCAGTGTTCAAAAACGCGCTTCAGGTATTTAAACAACAAACATCGAACTGGATCTCAAACAAACCACTCTCGAGATCAAATCTGCGTATGGTGACAAGTCGCCCCTCAGTGATGGGGACTATCGCTACCTGGTGCCATTGGTTTAATGGTGGTAAGACAAGAATCCGCTAATCCGCGAAACTCTGACCTCAATCTGGAATCTGCTCCTCAGATTTCAACTTATACTGTTGCAGCGATGATTGTTGAAACCAGGGGGAGAGAGAGAGAAAGACCGAGATTAAAACTGCTGTAAATGACTATTTTGAGTTCAAATCTAGTACTATCGATGCATCGACATGCTTCGTGACCAATGTAAACCTTTCGAGAATGTAAAAGCACTTAGTTGTTTGGTAAAAGATATACGATTCTGAACTAAGTACTGAGTTTGAAAAAATCGAATAGTGATTGCAAACAGCGAACTTCCATTATTATATTATATTTAACCCGAAAAACACATAATGGATACAGTTGTCAATTTTATCCCGTTTATCCTCATTCATATTTCGCATATGTATTGTGTATAATTCAAAAGAAGAAGAAGAAGAATTGCAACATTTCATTTATGCGAAAGTTTATTATAAATGTGATTTACATAACAATTTATTAGTACAGATCTGCAGGTAGCTAAACTGAAGAAAAGGCGCGGGGGTTGGCCTTTCACAGAATTTTTGAAAAGTTAGTTTGTTAGAGATGCATATAACGTTAAAAATGGTTAATACGTTGACTGTACAAAAATTGTTCTACCTCTGTAGAAGAGAGAGAGAAAGAGACAACCCCATAAGTAATGTGAAACTGAACTGATCGATAGCATGTAATTATATAAATAAAATTGATTCAAATTGTAGCAATATTTTAGATATCAAATAAAACAAACTAGAAATATATAATAAAGATTAAGTTAAATACATCCTCGTACTGAAAAGTATGAAAAAGTGATCCCCTGATTAATGTATTAAGATGACTAAGCTTTAGCAGGCAGGAATGTGATTTTTCAGGTTAAACTGTAAAAACTTCAGCACATTCAGTTTTAAAAACGCATCCCCGTCCCCCGTTCCGATATTGTACTATTTGTAAACTAACGTAACAGAAATGAGATTTTTCCAAGAATTTTATATTTTGGAATTCGGTTTCAAATAACAAATTTTTAATAAAAATTAACGATGGTATGTATTTTTGGTAAATAGATGCATACAACAGGTATTCGTTTACTAGCTAAAATGAGAATTGTTATCATTCCTATTCGATATTTTATGAAAAAAAAAATCAACTTTTAAGAGCTGTACAATTTCATTTTAATCGTTTGGGTGATTCTTTATTCAATGTCTTAACTTAAACGCATTTTTCAATGTTACTGAACTTTTGATAAGGGACCGCGTGCTATTTTTACACTCTTCTGAATATGCACTTTTTAGCAATAGATGAAAGAAAAGGCTCTATTTTGGAGACAAATTTTATATCAGTACGCATCCTCGCCTCTTATTATAATGAACGGTAATGTGTGTGTTTTTACGGTTAACGCATAACTAATTTTCAATTTACAGTCTTTCCATCAACAATACGGGGGGTCGAAAATGCCCCGATTTATCTGAATGCGGTAAATATATCCGCAGTTTTTTAAATAAATACTTAATTTTTCTGTTATAGAAAAGAAAATTGTGTTAACAAGTTTACTCATTTTAAACGTGGTAAGTAATGTTTCCAATTTCTTCACTGATTAATTTTACATTCTTTAGAATAACTACAACATCGTGCGAGGGGGGCTCTCATCTGCAATAGAAACCCCCCTGTTTACACAAGTAATAAGGGGGGTATATAATACTCATAGGTATAATGTGTATATCTTGGACCACCCTAGCTTGAGCGATTTCGCTATAATTCAACTTGTAAGTTTACCAACTTATTTAACCGCACACTAATCTTCTGTTTTAATATTTTTTAGCTTGAATAAAAATACGCCGGCTCTTTTTTATTTTTGTTTATTATACTAACCTACAAAATTGTACTCATGCAAAATTAAAAAAAAAATGGTTCATATTACACGTAGGTATAAGTAATAGATTCTGAACTTAATTTAAATCACATGCCCGCCTCAGATCATTTGTGATGCTTTTCGATTTTAATTTCAGTGGCGAGCTTACTAAAGCACGCAGATTGGGGGATGAATTTAACGATATCTCAAATCATTTTGAGATAACACGCATTTCCTTACATTATGGAGGGGTATAAATAATTTTCGATATCTCTGTACGTTTTCTAAAATTAGACTTGCACACATTTTATTTTTTAACAGTTAAAAGTCCCGCAGGTGGACAATTAATAATGCTACCTAAGTAGGTACATATCTTAAATTAAAATTACAAAGCTTAACTTTTCCGCTACGATAACTACGTCATACGTTAAATATTTTTGAAGAAGCAAACGTTTACTATAATTTTAACATGGAGATATCAAGAGGTAAATATGCAATTCAGCGTAAACATTTGAATTTCGGTGATGAGTTTACTGTCTACTAAAAACATGCAGATAGGAGGGATGAATTTAACAATACCTCGAACCATTTTTTGAGATAACCTGCATTTCCTCATTGTATGGAGGAGTGAAATTATACGTACCTATAAATAATGCATTTTCTGAAATTCATTTTCGATATCTCTATACGTTTTCCAAATTAGACTTGTACACAATTTTTTAACAGTTAAAAAGCCCCCCGCAGGTGCGCAATTCATAATGCTTACCTAAGTACCTTAAAATAAAATCAGGAAAAGCTTATATATTACAACGTTCCACTACGCTACGTCCTCGTACGTAAATATTTTTAAAGAAGCAAAAAGTTACTAAGGACAAAAGAGTATGTCAGGTAGGTTTGATTTATTTGATTTATGTAGCATTAAAAATGAATACATTGTACAAAACCTATTTTACTTCTTATAATTTTAACGTAAATAGTTCATAAGAGATCTCAAGAGGTAAATATGCAATTCAGTGCAAACATTGATCCTGGGTAATGCGGGGGGCAATGTAATTTTAATTTCCCCCAGCCCCAGATCATTTTCGGTTGAGAGGGCTTCGGAACATTTATTAACAAAATGTTCTCCAAACTGAATACAAAATTTGACAGTTCTTATTAATATTTCTTAGGCGCGGAAAGGGCCAAAGGGGTGCAACAGTTTTTCATTATCTTACATTTTTTACACCTATAATACACCTCCACCACCATCTTCAGTGACTAAAAATAAAGTTTGATCTTATAACGGTCAGTGAATGTCACCTTGGAAATTTTTTTCACACAAAATTTACACACATGTAGTTCTCGAAGGTCACCGTCTTTAACGTTTTTAATTCGCATAAAGTACCTACATCAGCGTTAGATGAAGAAGTATAAAAAGCGAAAAGTTGATTTTACGTTATCGCTTCATCGACATATTTTTTTAAGCAAAGCATGATTTTTAACCCCGATATCATACTAAAATTCAATTGTAGATTTTAAGTTCTAATTCTCATTTAGAAGATAGAGAGGAAATTATTATTATATCTTTATTTGTCAACATTGTTTACAATTTCTTACTGACTAGGCCTACCTATTTACATAAACGTTAAATTAGCCGTTTTTCTCAGTGCTTATAATGAATACATCTTTATGTATCAAAAAGTCGTTGAAAATTCCATCCCCTTGATGGGTTTTTAAAGGGTCTGCAAAACGTGCTGATAAAATCCATTTTAACTAGTTGACAACAGATCACTACTCCCACCCCTCCGTTATATTGTCACGGTGCAGGTATGATCTTGAAATCTGTTACGATAGACTTCCGCGCGATGATTTTTCTCTAATACAGGAGACAGAATTCTACCAAACTGCTCGATTTTACGGCGGAAACGAAATCGATCCAGGGCTACAGTGTGCCAAGACCCTTTTCGTGCTTTGCCGTAAGCAAACGACCACGCCACCATTATGTACACTTTGTTATGTGATTCGTTAGCAAATGTAACATTTTTCTTCATTTTGAACACGTCCGTTTAGTTTTCCAATGCAGGAGATGACGATAATGGCGATGACGACGGAGAAGAAGACTCACTACTGCTAACCCATTCATTTAACTCACTGCTAAATTGTTCTAACTTCGCATCACTTAACTTTCTCATGAGACACTTGCCGCAATATTTATTATTAATGAAACGGTCACATATCTTAACACCCAGCTCATATTTCGTGACAAGGTCGTGGCACTCCTGTTCGCTATAGTCACCTCTTCCGTACACTGCTTCATGTTCAGCATCAAAAATTAACGCCGAAAACAGTTGCTTGAGACGTTGATCCAGAAGGGGGGCTAGCTCACGTAAGCGGTTTCGAGGAACTGGGATTCGGCGGCCTTCAAGTGCCACACGACCTCTATTTACTTTTAAAAGTCACCATCAGGGGGTGTCGTGACCTTGAAGTAGTCCGACGCTGAAGATGAGGTGCGGGGGAGGGGATCATCGTTTATAAGGGTTTAGCTTGTAGACTTAATTCATACATACAAAGTAAGATAATAATGCATTCTTTCCGCATCTAAGAAATATTAATAACAGCACCCCTACATAAATAAGCAAAAATATTTTAAATTGCAAGTCAATTGTTTAGTCAAAATGGATGAGGTTCGTACATACCAAATATTCGAGTACCAATCAATATTAATTTGAAAATCATGTGCGTTACTCTCTTACGTCGAAAAAAGTATTCGGTTCAAGATGAATTTTTGTTATTCCTTCTCTAGGTATCAAATACGAAAACAAGACCGATGGAATTCGTTATATTCTGTGTAGATACTATTTTCATCTAAGTACCTCTAACACCTAATAACAAAATAAAGATGTTTATTTAAAGTGTACGCAATTTTGTCCTGAGTATTTTATTTACATGTACACTAATAAAAGATGCACGTAAACTCTCATTCTCGTTTATAAGAATATTTCCTGTAAAAATTATTTATGTAATGAATGAAACTATTGTTATAGGTAGGTAACGAAAGGAATTTTATCTCTATGTTATAAATAGATACGTTGATTAATATTCTAATAACTTAAAATAGTTCACCAAAATTACCGCTTTAATTATGAAAATATACAGTCAGAAAACGCAATTGCATCATTTTTACCTTAAAAGCTAATGTAATATATGGGTATTATTCTATAAACAGATTATGCAATACTGTTAATGTACGTACGAATGCAGTTTTAAAATTATCATTTTATATTTCCTTTTTGCTTTTTTTTTACTTACTACATATTGTAATCTGTAATAGCTGAACTAAATTTTAGGAAAGTACAATTTTTTCGCATTATACGTACCTACAATAGTAGGTATGCTTTTACGTCAGGAGAACTCATGCTAATTTTGCGAACATTTTCGTTTGTATTTATCCGAAGCTGTTAATGTACGTACGAGAGCAGTTTTAAAATTATTATTTTATATTTCCTTTTTTACTTATTGCAATCTGTAATAAAGTCCTATTATAAAACAATTCCAGAATGTAGGTATGCAATGACATTGGGCATCGATAACTTTACATCCGCAAGTTCACTTTTGATGACACCCTCGCCAAGGTGACCATTACTTACAGTGCGCATTGTTATATTCCGGGAATAGAGATAAGAAATTAGAGGGCAAACGGCGTTAACTTTAAATGGCATCCATAACCTTCATGCATCGAAAGGTTAGTTATTAATAACACCGTTCCCAGAAGAAGTAGAGATAAGCGTTTAAGACAGCGTCAGCAATTTACACTCAAATTGTGATCTACATATAGAATTAAATATACAGTTATCAGTTCCAAGAATACGTTTACATGTACAGTTTTTATGGCGATATTCATATAGTAATTGAATTCGTTTGCAGTTTGCAGTTGTCCATGAGTCGAAGCACGCCTGCCTGAGAATTACGATTTATTCATAAACGTTTTATATTACGAATGACCTCTATTTACTTTTAAAAGTCACCATCAGGGTGCGTCGTGAAGTGAGTTAAAATCTCACATTACGAATAACCTCTATATGTTTTTAAAAGTCACCACCAGGGTCTCGTGACCTTCAAGTGGTCCAGAAATTATATAATTATATCAAGGGCAAATTGGTCCAGAAGCGCAACATTACGAATAACCTCTATTTACAAAAGTCACCACCAGGGTCTCGTGACCATGAAGTGGTCCGAGAAATGACAAATTATGAAGTCATTTTTATCAACATTTTAACACACAAAGAACACTTTGTTAATATGAAAATCGTTACGGTATCTGCACGTGCACGCTAAAATTGTGAATAAGCAAATTTTTATCAACATTTGAACACAAAGAATACTTTATTATTATGCAGATCCGGTTAGGTGTTATTTCTACACACATCTCTTTCCTAGAAATGATATCTTATGCAGGTGTTCATGAGTCAGCAACTGTTTATCTACACTTTAACACAAAAAATACGTTGTTAATATGAAAATCGTTACGGAGTATTGAAGGTGTTCTATCTATAACGTGTCATATGCACGTGCAAGTAAGTACGAATGACCTCTATTTACTTACGAAAGTCACCATCAGGGTGCGTCGTGAAGTGAGTTAGAATCTCACATTACGAATAACCTCTATTTAGTTTTAAAAGTCACCACCAGGGTGTCGTGACCTTCCAGTGGTCCAGAAGTGACATTACTTCAAGGTCAAACTGAGTAGCGATCAAGGTCAAATTGAGTCAGAAGGGACATAGCTAAGTTCAGAACCTGTAACCTTGCCCAAGTTCAGAACCTGTGACCTTGTCCAAGTTCAGAACCTGTGACCTTGGCCAGCTTCACAACCTTGACCTATATCCAGAAGTGCCATAGCTATACTACTCTTTATTTTTGACAATAACTATTATTTAGAATTAAAAACTGTGTTTTAAATATTATAACCATGTCGATTTAAGTAACATTTTATCGTCAAATATCGTTCTAAAATAAAACTAATAAATAATTTAATACAAATGGATATGATTGCATATCTGAACGTAGTTTTCAATTCTGACCAACTTTTCTTTATAACAATTTTCGAAATAGGAGTATTTTACTTGCACATTTCACAATCGCAAATCGCATTTTTTGACAAACCTCGTATTTCGAATGAAAGAATTGATATTTGATGGTTGTATTTTGAGTTTTGGACCATGCCGAACATTTTATGTAGAATGTCTGTTTTCCTTAAAATGAATAATAAAAAGGTTTTCCATATGGTTTCAAGTTACGGAGACATACTAGTTACAATCTCAGTAATATATTTTTTAAATAAATAAATAACTAATTATTTCAACATGTGTTTATATTATTTTACTCTGGCTGCTTTATTTCACCTGGAAGTGTTAAAATAAGTTAAATAATTCGCGGAGGTGCCTAAATCAATGAGCGTTTACAGCTCAATGGTACGCCACAAAGACTAACAGATTTCAGCACCCTGGTGCCGTTGTATAGGAGGATATGTAAATATGCGCACGGGTCTGTGCTGATCCGCCCGCTCGGTAATAGCAATTAGCAAATGCTCCTCTAATTATTTTAGGGCAAAAACATAATAGTACAAAATTTTTCAAAACTAAAAACGCTACCTGAATGGTATATGTTCTCTCCCACCAAAATTGTACTATAAAAAAGAAAATGAAGAATTAAATGTTGAATAAGAATTTGCAAAAACCACATTGCCATGATTATTACCGAGCGGCCGGATTAGCACCCAGTATGTAGCTAATAAAAAAATAATAAATCCCATTATTCCCGGGTGGGACGTAGGGCCGATATTAAACCCTTCCAGTGTGTTCGATTCCCTGCTATGGTTTGAAGTTGCGCTACCTATTGTTTTCCCGCTTTCTTCCATCACTGTCCTTCTCCAGGTTGCACACGGTCTTCCTACTCCCCTCTGACATTGGAAGGTTCCATTTTAAGGCAATTATAGAAGGGTCATGGAGACTTTTCCGCTTTGTATGTCCTATCCACTCCTGTTTTTGTTTTTCGACATCATTTGTAATATCACTCCGCCCTGTTCTATTCCAAATCTTCCATAACTTCGTGCTCACAAGATGTGTAAAATATTTCGTAAACATCGATTAACGAAGATCTGGAGTTTCCGTTTAATGTCACTTGTCATGCACCACGATTCACAGCATCCATATAGATATAACAACACCGATTTTACCATTGAGTTGAACACTTACTTTTGTATATACAGTTATACTACTTGCACGCCATAATTGTGATAGGCCGGAAAAAAACTTCCTCGTGCTTTGCGTATCCTTTCTGTCACTTCCTCTCTGCTTCCTCTTTCATTTGCTACCCACATAATACTTAAAGCTAGCTACCTCCTTCACCTCTTCTTCGAGTGTCACCTCTCTTGCTATTTATACTGAGCAGCTTGGTCCAGTTCTTGTTGATTCTAACTTTGTGCCATTTTTTCTTGATTCTTCTATAACGTTGTTTATGTTTCCTTGCATTGCTTTTTTGCTTTGGCTTAATAGACACACATCATCCGCATATTCCAAGTCCTCTTTGTATTAGTTAAATCCCAAATTACACCTTCCTTTTCCTTGTTAACGTTTGTCATGATCTCATCCATAACGGTTACAAAGAGTAGTGGTAAAAGAATGCATCCTTGTCTTACGACTGTGACCAATATATTTTGTTATTATTAGGTACGTTTCTTATTAAGTGTCTTTTGCAATAGTTAAAGAAAATTTAAACAAATTTTGGGTCTTCGAGTAGAACCCGGACGATGGGCACCAGCGGGCAAACGTAACCTTTATGTATTTTTGTGACGTTATAAAAAATAATTGCATCACATTTTTTTGTTATTACGTTTCTTATTAAGTGTCCTTTCGAATAGTTAAAGAAAATTTAAACAATTTTTGGGTCTTCGAGTTCAACCCGGACGGTTGGCGCCAGCGCGCAAACTTAATCTTTATGAATTTTTTTCGACGTTATAAAAAACATTACATCACAATTTTTTGTTATTAAGTTTCTTAAGTGTCCTTTGCAATAGTTAAAAGATTTTTTTCTTATTTTTGGGTCTTCGGTTCAGCAGCATCGTGAAGCATCTACAAGCTCACGTATTTAAAGACTTTTTATTCATTTAATTACACGGGTAATATATAGTAAGTTTTACATGACACGAGAAAAATGTATTTTATCAAGACATGTGCAATGTAGTGTACTAACTACTAAATTAAATTTGTAATATACTAAACCGTTGATGACTAAACTTTGTATTGTAAACAGAAAACGATCCTGTTTTTTGTTAGATAAGAAGCATAGGTAACTTGAGACTCTTTCAATCAACGCCGAAACACATTCCAGCATGTATTATTTTACCAATTCCGATCTGTACTTCGACAATTAACGTAATAAACCGTAACTAGAGGAGTGGTTAAAATATGTAAATCAACCTCGAACGCCTATAACATAGGCAACACGCACAATTTTAAATAAAAGCATTGATTGAGCTATCTGTAGTAACTTATCTGTGCTATAAGCAACTGGAAGGGAAACGGCCTATTTCAATGCATTGTAGGCGTTGAAGGCTGATAAAGGCAGATGCGGAATGGGTACTTCTGTCGCCTTCTAACTTGTTGCGGTAGTAGAGCAGACGAGAGACATAACTGCTGCAATATATACCCTGTTCAAGTCACCAGCCGTTGCACGTCATAGCTTAAAACCTACTAAATCAATGACGTGTAATCAGCGTTGTCAAATGTACGTGTTGTCAGACTGACATTTTTAGGTTAGGAACAAATAGATACTGTATACCTATGTAATAATAAAATACAACAACTAATGTAGACGTAAACAAAATAAGAGTACTGATAAGTACTGTTTTTAGTAAAGCAATTTAAAAAAAAATAGCTTAAGTGCGTACCGGTGAATTTAACAAAGTAAACAAAACTTGACGTGACAACATCGAGATATTTTATGAGTTTATATTCGCACTACGTTTTCAGTTGTAAGTACGAACTGCAAAGTGTGCGACAAGGATAAAATATGGTCGCTAACCCTACACGATTAATGACTTTTAATACCAACTGTACTTACGATGACATTTTGGCTTTAATGCAAATTTTATTAAAGTTGCTTAGTAAATTATAATTATAGTATTGGTACACGAATAATGACGTGCAACGGCTGGTCACTTGAACAGGGTATATTTTTTTTATCTGTCACCTGCATTTTATGCTCCGTGTCATCGTTTGTATGACGTTGCGTGTAACAGAAAAAGATAGAGATACCCATTCGTTTGGCTTCAGTGTTACTTATGCGCGTTTCCTTTACAGTTGCGTATAGCATACAGTTCAATGGTATAACAACTGAGAGGTCATGACGTCAATAGCCGCCATTTTAACTCCAAAGTAACGCCCAAGCCAATTGCGGTACTCTCTCTATATATACCCTGTTCAAGTCACCAGCCGTTGCACGTCATAGCTTAAAACTTACTAAATCAATGACGTGTAATCAGCGTTGTCAAATGTACGTGTTGTCAGACTGACGTTTTTAGGTTAGGAACAAATAGATACTGGATACCTATGTAATAATAAAATACAACAACTAATGTAGACATAAACAATATAAGAGTATACTGATAAGTACTGTTTTTAGTAAGGAAATTAAAAAAAAATAGCTTAAGTGCGTAGCGGTGAATATAACAAAGTAAACAAAACTTGACGTGACAACATCGAGATATTTTATGAGTTTATATTCGCACTACGTTTTAAGTTGTAAGTACGAACTGCAAAGTGTGCGACAAGGATAAAATATGGTGGCTAACCTTACACGATTAATGACTTTTAATACCAACTGTACTTACGATGACATTTTGGCTTTGTTCTGTAGTGAGATGACCAGGATAATTAGTGTAAAGTTATATTTTAGTACGTTTATTGTTTTATGCACTTTACATGTTACAGGTTATATCTTGGAGATGCTGTGTGTGCCGTTGGTGCGCATGTCTGCTTTACGGACACTATTTATACAGCTTACAATTTCTACACTATTAACATACAATATACTACACGCTACCATTTATTTTTATTTATTTATTATTTTTTTTTTTATTTTTTTTTTTTTTTTTAACTACTTATTTAGAACTATACATAATCATTAAGGTAAGTACATAGGCTTTTTAACGATTCTTTTAACTCTTGTATCTGAAGCATTAGTGTTTTCCTCTACCTCAACATTTAATTGAGTGTTATTGATATCATCATCATCAGTTGCAAGAGCTATTGTACTACTATTACTAGGATTTACATTAGCTGTTAGGTCATAATCATCATAAACTAATTCGTAATTAGGGTTAATGTTAGTAATGATGTTAGTTTTTCTTAAAAATATACGATTTCTTCTAAGTATTGTGCCTTGTTCGTTCATTATCATGTACGATCTGTTATTATATTTCTTAATCACCTTCCCTTTCATCCATCCTGTGTTTGTTTGAAATAAAATGTTATCATTTACGTTTAAATTAGGCAAATTTTTAGCTTGTTTGTTATAGTAATAGTTTTGTTTGGCTTGTTGATCATGAAATTTTCTTAGAATATTAGGGTTTATCATTTTGGGTTTAAAATTTCTATTATGTATTGGTAAATTAGTTTTTAAGCTTCTATTCAATAATAATTGAGCTGGTGAATATCCTATTTGAAGAGGACTATTGTTGTACTCTCGTATGTAAATATTTAAATTTTTTAATCTTGTGTTTTTCTTAATATATTTTTTACAATATTTACTGTTTTTTCTGCAGGGCCGTTTGATTTATGATGATGGGGACTTGAGAATTCTAATTCAAAACTGAAATTTTGAGCAAATATTTTTAACTCTCTACTGTTGAAAGGATTGTTATCGGCATATAATATATCTGGGGATCCAAATCGAGCCATAACGTCTTGCAAAAATTGTATTACTTCATATGCATTTTTATTTTTAATTAACTTTGCCTCTATCCATTTTGAGAAAGAATCTACTAAGACTATAAAATTTTGTTTATTGTATTCTAATATGTCTACAAATAGATATTTCCAGGGTCTGTTTGGTTGTGGATGATTAGGATAATTAGTGTAAAGTTATATTTTAGTACGTTTATTGTTTTATGCACTTTACATGTTACAGGTTATATCTTGGAGATGCTGTGTGTGCCGTTGGTGCGCATGTCTGCTTTACGGACACTATTTATACAGCTTACAATTTCTACACTATTAACATACAATATACTACAGGCTTTAAGGTTGTTCTCTACATATAAACTTCCTATGTTAAACAATGTAAAACTACTTCAACCACAGAGCGAAAACGAATCGTTAAAAATTCTTGCGACAAGGATTATTTGGAAGCGTCAACCCTTCGCTACAGATTCTCGTTTGCACTTTTCAAAAAAAATATTTACATTTTTTGAAAAATTGATTTAAAGTTAAAAAAATGACTAAATTTGCGTTTTATATTCATATACGGCAAAATTTCTGTTTTTTCAGCACGAGAAGCCGTAGATTTTCTATGAATGAACACATTTCAAAAAGAAATTTATAAAACGAATTATTACCTCTGTGACTGAATTAAGTTTAAAATCTCCACCCCTCGCTAAGATCCGCCCATTTTTTAATTTTCGTTACAAACAAAATAGTAGGTAGTGATTAAGGTAAGTTAATAAAAGTTATCAAGTAGGTAGCTGTTCAAGGTTTTTCATACATGAGATTTTTAGATAAATTTTATTCAAATTGAGAAAACGAAATGATTGTTGTCGTGTGTTTATGTACAGTTGTGAAAAGAGTGATCTGTTTCAGGAGCCTATATTTTCGACGATGCGATGCCCGAAGTATAAACTGGCTTAACAATAAAAATTATGTTCATATATCGTCACACAATTCACATTAATAATCGTTTAGAATAAATATAATACGGGTGCACAGCCGTCCAAGGGGTTGAAAAACCCACCCCCGTATATTATCTCGACAACCGCTCATAATATCGCAAACAAATTTACGCGACGGGTTGATAATAATTCCACAATTTATTAATATGCACGAAAACCTTCGCGGTGCACAGCCGTCCAAGGGGTTGGAAAACCCACCCCCGTATATTATCTCGACAACCGCTCATAATATCGCAATCAAATTTACGCGACCAGTTGATAATAATTCCACAATTAATATGCACAAAAAACCTTCGCGGTGCACAGTCGTCCAAGGGGTTCGAAAACCCACCCCCGTATATTATCTCGACAACCGCTCATAATATCGCAAACAAATTTACGCGACGGGTTGATAATAATTCCACAATTTATTAATATGCACGAAAACCTTCGCGGTGCACAGCCGTCCAAGGGGTTGGAAAACCCACCCCCGTATATTATCTCGACAACCGCTCATAATATCGCAATCAAATTTACGCGACCAGTTGATAATAATTCCACAATTAATATGCACAAAAAACCTTCGCGGTGCACAGTCGTCCAAGGGGTTCGAAAACCCACCCCCGTATATTATCTCGACAACCGCTCATAATATCGCAAACAAATTTACGCGACGAGTTGATAATAATTCCACAATTAATATGCACGAAAACCTTCGCGGTGCACAGCCGTCCAAGGGGTTGAAAAATCCACCCCCGTATAATATCTCGACAGCCGCTCATAATATCGCAATCAAATTTACGCAACGTGTTGATAATAATTCCACAATTAATATGCACGAAAACCTTCGCGGTGCACAGCCGTCCAAGGGGTTGAAAAATCCACCCCCGTATAATATCTCGACAGCCGCTCATAATATCGCAATCAAATTTACGCAACGTGTTGATAATAATTCCACAATTAATATGCACGAAAACCTTCGCGGTGCACAGTCGTCCAAGGGGTTGAAAAACCCACCCCCGTATATTATCTCGACAACCGCTCATAATATCGCAATCAAATTTACGCGACGGGTTGATAATAATTCCACAATTAATATGCACGAAAACCTTCGCGGTGCACAGCCGTCCAAGGGGTTGGAAAACCCACCCCCGTATATTATCTCGACAACCGCTCATAATATCGCAATCAAATTTATGCGACCAGTTGATAATAATTCCACAATTAATATGCACAAAAAACCTTCGCGGTGCACAGCCGTCCAAGGGGTTGGAAAACCCACCCCCGTATATTATCTCGACAACCGCTCATAATATCGCAATCAAATTTACGCGACCAGTTGATAATAATTCCACAATTAATATGCACAAAAAACCTTCGCGGTGCACAGCCGTCCAAGGGGTTGGAAAACCCACCCCCGTATATTATCTCGACAACCGCTCATAATATCGCAATCAAATTTACGCGACCAGTTGATAATAATTCCACAATTAATATGCACAAAAAACCTTCGCGGTGCACAGCCGTCCAAGGGGTTCGAAAACCCACCCCCGTATATTATCTCGACAACCGCTCATAATATCGCAAACAAATTTACGCGACGAGTTGATAATAATTCCACAATTAATATGCACGAAAACCTTCGCGGTGCACAGTCGTCCAAGGGGTTGAAAAACCCACCCCCGTATATTATCCCGACAACCGCTCATAATATCGCAATCAAATTTACGCAACGTGTTGATAATAATTCCACAATTAATATGCACGAAAACCTTCGCGGTGCACAGCCGTCCAAGGGGTTGGAAAACCCACCCCCGTATATTATCCCGACAACCGCTCATAATATCGCAATCAAATTTACGCAACGTGTTGATAATAATTCCACAATTAATATGCACGAAAACCTTCGCGGTGCACAGCCGTCCAAGGGGTTGAAAAATCCACCCCCGTATAATATCTCGACAGCCGCTCATAATATCGCAATCAAATTTACGCAACGTGTTGATAATAATTCCACAATTAATATGCACGAAAACCTTCGCGGTGCACAGCCGTACAAGGGGTTGAAAAACCCACCCCCGTATATTATCTCGACAACCGCTCATAATATCGCAATCAAATTTACGCGACGGGTTGATAATAATTCCACAATTAATATGCACGAAAACCTTCGCGGTGCACAGCCGTCCAAGGGGTTGGAAAACCCACCCCCGTATATTATCTCGACAACCGCTCATAATATCGCAATCAAATTTACGCGACGGGTTGATAATAATTCCACAATTAATATGCACGAAAACCTTCGCGGTGCACAGCCGTACAAGGGGTTGAAAAACCCACCCCCGTATATTATCTCGACAACCGCTCATAATATCGCAATCAAATTTACGCGACGGGTTGATAATAATTCCACAATTAATATGCACGAAAACCTTCGCGGTGCACAGCCGTCCAAGGGGTTGAAAAATCCACCCCCGTATAATATCTCGACAGCCGCTCATAATATCGCAATCAAATTTACGCAACGTGTTGATAATAATTCCACAATTAATATGCACGAAAACCTTCGCGGTGCACAGCCGTACAAGGGGTTGAAAAACCCACCCCCGTATTAATATACGGGGTTGGATTAACACTGAAACAATAATGATTGTTCTAATAACGAATTGATATATTATGTAGTTAATTAGTTAAATTATTTATTTCTGACAGTGATATTATAAGCTTATATCGTCATAGTTACGATACCAATAAAGAGTGTCATAACTCCCTTGGCAGAGTCAGTAGATTAACAGAGTACCGCAAGCCTTTGACGCGACAAATGCCGCCTGGCGGCCATTTTTACTCCATATACATAAGATAGACTTACGAAAGTGCGTAATTTTGAATAAAATATGCCGTGTTGTTGTGCCGTTAAGTGTATTTGTTTTAGTATATTCCGAAAAATTTAGTCAAAACGTCATCTACTTCACTGAGCGTGTAGTGAGTGAAGTGCGGAAAGGAGTAAACATGGCGGAGGTTGCGGTACTCTGTTAATCTACTGACTCTGTCCCTTGGGATATAAAGACGCTATAATTCCCTCTACGGCTCTTTTATGAACCAGTAACCTAGCAACAACCAAAACTGCAATCGACGATACCTGAATCAAATATACCGGAAATGAACAAATTTTATTAAACTCGGTCAGAAATAAAATTATCTATGTATCACGGGAATTAATAGGTCTCAATTACCTCGGGTAATTGCTGTCCCTCGGGCGCAAGGCCCTCGGGACGCAAACTTTACCCTCGGTAATTAAGACCCTTATAATTCCCTTGATACATAAATAACTATAATGAATTAGAAACAACCTTTCACATTGCTAATCTAATCTGAGTTTATGGATATGTACCGGGTGTAGCTATTTCAACACAAATTATTTTGTAGGTTAAAGTTCCCCAGCAAACACATTTATGTATAAAATACATACAAATTCTGCAAGAGCTTGTTAGAGTTACATAAAACTGAAACAGTTTATATGATATACGTGTTGGACAACCCTGATTTAAATCTTAGTTACCATGGAAATTATGTTACTGTTTAACAGTTATGTTAGATTTTTATTAAATATTACGTTACTTTAAATATTTTTTTCTCCACTGGTGGTTTAAATAGTTTAAGTTAAGAATCATTAACATAATTTCGATGGCCATCTATTGATAGAGGGTGTTGTTTTGTAACTGTTAGCTTAGAAAGTTTTCGAAATTTAAGTTGTCATAACTTTGTTATTAATAAATATATTTTTGTAAAATTTTGGTCACACCTATTTGGAAGCATTCTGAATCCAGTGGCGTAGATATTTTTTTATAAACAAATCGCTAATAACAATTCTCCATTCCGAGTACGAAAAAGTTATCGTAGTATGCCCTGAAAATTGGAATAAACATTTAAAATTTTGTCCCAAAGTAGATGTTTCATTGTTTGACATTTTAAAAAAAAATTGGTTAAAATCGGTAAATAACTTCTGATTTTACATGTGTGTTTCCAATCTAAATGAGTCACACTGTATAACTTTATTAAAGAATACTTACATACTTGATATATCAAAAAGTATATGTAGGGGTATTTACTTCTATTTTATATATGTTGTATGTATATTTTATATGTGTGTTTGCTGGGTCATAACTTGGGAACGCTCCATTTAAAACAAAAAAGAGAGTAATCTGAATATAACATCAAATATAGGGTGTTTCATTTAAAAAAGCAGGTCGGCACGGAGTCACGATTATTCGAAACACCCTGTATGTTTATAAATATTTTACAAATATGCAATGGTTCGTAACCTACAACTTTTATTTGAAACCTTGTTTAATCCGTATGATATTGAATAAAATATTGGACTTCCACGCACTAATGGGCTACCCTGTATACACATAGGGAAAGTAATGTAATCGAAAAAAAAATCGAACTCGAGATTTTGATGAATCTCGACGTTTTGAGTGCAAAACCAACCATCTTTGAAAAATGTTTGTCTGTGGGTGCGTGTGCGTGCGTACGTTATGTTTGTGGAATCTAAACTAAAATTTTGATGAAATTTAAAACTAAGGCCTATAAAAAAACTTCATCGATAAAACAACCTTCTCATCAAAATCGGCCCAAACTAGGGGGGTTATTTTGGGAGCAAACATTCAAATTTTAACCCAAACTAATTTCTCCCAAGTAAAACGCCGTTTTTCGTTTGTTTCTAAATTCAAAATGGCGGCCAATACAGCAATTCTACAAGTTTTTACTTTTTAGGGTCTAGCTCAAGAACCGTTTAACTTAATTAAAATTTGTAAATTGGAAATGATAGCCAAGGGAAGGCTAGAACTATTACGTATAATTGGTAAAGAACAAAAATGAAACATAGCCAATTTATTGGCGCCCAAAATTTGTCAAAAATTGAAAATCGATTTTCTCAAAATTTGCTCCAAGCTTTTTTTATTTTTTGGAATGTTATACATAGGTATACTGCCGTGTTAATTCAAAGGGGCGTATCTACAATAACATAGAAACTGAGAAAATTGACTTTTAATATTTTCAGTTATGCCATCAAATCATTTATGCTTAGAGGAATTTTAATTTTATACTATTGAATATAATACTGGCAGCAAGTACTGTGAGTACACAGTGTACAGATACAACCGTTTCAACTAACAAAATCATATACGCCTTTTTTAATCTAGCAAAGGCGGCTAATTTGTAGATACAAATTTCTTTAAAAGCAAGTTTTCGCCTATATAACATTGAGATACGCAATCTCTTCTTTACACATACATAGTACTTTTAAAGAGGATTCTAGAAATGCGTCTAACTCAATTTCTGTCGAATTTGCAGATACGCCCTTTAGAATTAACACGGCAGTATAGTTCATGAAACACTATTGGCACTACATTTATTTCTTTATTTCCCATAGGGGAAGGGGGATGAATGTTTGAATTTGAAAATTGTATATCTTCAAAACTTTTTTGTTAAAAAAGATGAAGAAATAAAATTGTACAGTGAAGTAGAGGATATACGACTCTTTTAGTCGAGTATAATAAGTATACCAATTTACTTCCGGCCTAGCCGGAAATTAACAAAACATTAAAAATATTTACGAAATACCCTGTATATTATTTCAGGAGAAAATCCGAAATCGTTTTCTGATTACAACTATACTACACACTATATATTAATTTTTTTTATTTTTTTGAGTAATTACGCAAAAACTATTTTATTTTGAATTCATTGTAGTAAACACGTGAAAGTTGTGTGCCAGTTTATTGGTAAATTAATTTATACTACCCGAAACAGGTTTATAATACGATAGTTCATTTTCCATAATAATTATTGAAAAAATGAAAATCATTTACTGCGGGGGTGGGTTTTTCAGCCCCTTGGGCGGCCGTGCACCGGGAAGGTTTTCGTGCATATTAATTGTGGAATTATTTATCAACCCGTCGCGTAAATTTGATTGCGATATTATGAGCGGTTGTCGAGGTAATATACGGGGATGGGTTTTCAACCACTTGGACGGCCGTGCACCGGGAAGGTTTTCGTGCATATTAATTGTGGAATTATTATCAACACGTCGCGTAAATTTGATTGCGATATTATGGGCGGTTGTCGGGATAATATACGGGGGTGGGTTTTTCAGCCCCTTGGGCGGCCGTGCACCGGGAAGGTTTTCATGCATATTAATTGTGGAATTATTATCAACCCGTCGCGTAAGTTTGATTGCGATATTGTGAGGGGTTGTCGAGATAATATACGGGGGTGGGTTTTTCACCCACTTGGACGGCCGTGCACCGGGAAGGTTTTGGTGCATATTAATTGTAGAATTATTATCAACACGTCGCGTAAATTTGATTGCGATATTATGAGCGGTTGTCGAGATAATATACGGGGGTGGCTTTTTCAGCCCCTTGGACGGCCGTGCACCGGGAAGGTTTTCGTGCATATTAATTGTGGAATTATTATCAACCCATCGCGTAAATTTGATGGTGTTACTATGAGTGGTTCTAGAGATTATATGGGGGTGGGATTTTTCAACCCCTTGGACGGTATTGAAGTCGGGTTATTATATTAATGTATTCTAAATTATGTGACGTCATATTGTAAAACCAGTTTATACTTCGGGCATCTTCGGAAACCACGATCAAATTTCGTAACTAAGGCGGAGTTAATAGGATAGGAAGGGATAAATAGCTATTATTGTTTATAAATACTACGATACCGCCGCCTAGCGGAATATAGTTGTCTCTACTGGGTATAGTACAACTTTAATGCAAATTTTATTAAAGTTGCTTAGTAAATTATAATTATAGAATGGAGAAGTTTCCCATTTTTTGCTATAAATTAATTATGAAAATATAAGTAAAATGAAACAAAAATGTGAAAGAATCATCAAAATGAAAAAGTTACGAGTCTTTAAAGTGAGGAATAATTTTGTATCTTGATCCAGCGTGTGACGTCACTTTACCTGTTCGTATTCGCTTAGTTAGCTTAGTACATACGTGTACGGTTATTGGGGTGCACTCAGTTGCGCCTATCATGCGTGTTTTGTTTATTACAAGATGACTGATGCTAAAAAATCCTCCTACAATACAAATAATGTATTGCCTCTAATTAACTCGATTAGGTGAAATGACGTCACACTACTGTCGTTCCGCGCTAAGTACGTAAACTTTAATAACATATTTCTCAGTCATTTATTGACGGATTTTAAAAATTTTTGTACTGGCATTGAATACTTATTTATTCAATGGTACTGGTATATTAGTTTTGATCTATATTTTAATGTTAATTGGTTAAATATAGTATTATTAACATCATGAAACTTCTCCAAATAATGACGTGCAACGGCTGGTCACTTGAACAGGGTATACAATGCCGTCTTTACCATAAGGGCACACGGGGCCCGTGCCCAGGGCCCCCGACCTCAGGGGGCCCGGAAGGCCGATACAACGATTGTGCTCAATAGGGCATTTTTTCTGTCAACATTTCTAAATTGAAATATTAATCGGGCACCTGACACCAGATCAGATTTTAACATTTTAATAATAAAAAATACCTATCGCACTCACCTAAAACACAGACGTTGTGGGTATAATAGAAAATTTTTCAGAACAGAAATCCCGACAGAAATCATTATCGTAACCAATTCAAACCTGCACTGTTTTATGTAATAATGTACCTTAGCTATAAGTTCTATTGCTTAAAACAGTTAATTAAATGTAGGTATCTGATTTGTACCAATTACCCATAAGAAATTTAAAATCATAACAGAAAAATGGTTTTTCTAAAACTACCTTAGAAAATAGTATTTTCTTTAGTAAAATGAGTGAGGAAAGGTGCATTTTCCTCACTTGTGATGAAAGTAAACAGTATTGCCAACACCATTTATCATATCTATTGCAGGAAACCAAATGAATTCAATAAACTGTCAAAATTGACAATTTAAGGTTATAAATCAAAAATTAATGAATATTTTTTTAATGATATGCGGTTTTAGAAAATGTTTTGTGGAAAACACGGGAAGAAAATGTTTTTAACTCTCGCTCAATTGACGCACTCGCCACGCTCGTGTGTCAAATTTTGAGCTCCAGCTGAAAAAAGCATAAGTTTCTTCCTTGTGGTACAAATAATTATTTTTGGAATTCACTTTTTCTTACTTTCCAAAGGGGCCCCAAATATTTGTGTGCCCAGGGGCCCCGACCTTCCCTAAGACGGCTTTGTCTATATAGGGACTCTAGGGACACGTATAGCCCCTATTATAGTTAACATAGTACCTACCGACAATCTGTGATCTTGCCGACTGGAGCAAAATTGGTTGGTAACAATAAAATTCCCTAAGCGGATGAATTGCGTGAATAGGAAGCGCAAGCGCCACTTGTGTTTTTCTCTTTTACTGTTTTCTCTATATTATAGATTTATACATTGCAATTTGCAATCTTTCCATCTGAAAATTTCCATAAATTATTATAACTTATAAGTGTTTGTTACCATACCAGGTTGCTTTGCAAAAGGTTGCACCAGCAGTGGCAGAAAAGGACAAAGTTTATTTAGAATCCCTGCGAAGTGCGAACCGTAGTATGGCAAAAACATGGTTAACCTTACTTTCCCTTCATAAACAAGAATATACTTACAGTAATTTACGTACTTATTTAAGTTATCCTTTAAAATAATTAATGTGAATTGCTCGCATTCAAATTGTATAATTTGCCATTTGTTTTTAATTTTGATATGTAAACATTAGTGCCTATTCTTGCATCGTTCTCGTTCTCAACATATTCTCATACACATGTGAATAGAATCTAAATATTTAGGTACAGCTCGCAATTGAAACGTTTCTTCACAACTCTAAAATTAACAAATTACCTTTGGTTAATTATTTAACCTAACGACATTACTGTTTTGTAGTTATTAATTCGCATTATCAGATTCTCTCACCTTATCAGTCCCTATAGGTACATATGATAGCTAAGCAAGCAATACTGTGTTTTCGTAACTTAGACTTAGGAGTAGGTATTGAAATCATATGAATATTACCATATTATTGAAATGGTGGCCACATGGTGAACTTTCTTTTATTATCTTGCCTTGACTACGAATTATATTCTTCTACTTAGTCGGTTTTCGAAGTAACACGTTGAAAGTTGAATTGAACACGTTTTAGTGCGATATGTTAGGACGTAGGTATTCCGCGAAGGTTACACATAAAAAAGAAAAGCATGGTTCAGTAGACGGATGATGGCACATTATTGTTGATTGAAATATGAAACAATTTTGATAGTGTGTGTGTGGCGACCACATGATCCCGGTACACAGTCGCTTACATACTGAAGAGCAACGGTTGATTCCCATTGACCGACCATTGACAACGCGTCGACACCGTCCAGAATCCATAAGCGAGCGCTATTACCCACAGAAGTCAGTCAGAACTCATACCGCCAACGAAAGCAGCCAACACAGATCAGTCCGTCTACATCGACCCGTCAGCCTGCAATCCAGAGCCAGTCTACCCTCCGACGACCGACCAACCTACCTACTGCCTGTAACCGCATTATTCATCGCTTCCCGCACTGTTAAAACTTGTACATAATTTGTAAATAGAAATGTTAGTTGTTTTCACAACTTCCAAAACTTTATTGTTTATTTGGCACAGCCACCAAATAGTTGGTGATCCGATTCAACCACCAAAGTGTGATTCACCGACATAATGTATAACGAACACTAAGACGAATGTAGGCTTGGATGCAATTTAACTTATTGACACAGAATCAAAACTGCGGTTATATTTGAATTTTCAAATCGTTACATAATCCGTTGAAAAGGTTAAATTTCTTCTTAATGATGCCATAATATGATGATGCTTACAATCTATTTTGTTGCAGTAAATATATGTAAAAAATAAAACAGAAATGTGATTGCATATGATTCTTTTTCTTTATCTCATCACATATTAGTTTAGCCCCCTCTGTTATAGTTTCACATAATGTACTTTCATCTAGTACCTAATTAAAATACATATAAGTCAAGGGCGCCGCCAGAAAATATTCCCAAGGGGAGCGAGTAGTATTTGGGGTTCGTGGCTCTGGTGTTTTTTCAAGATTTCGTAAAAAAATTATTTTTATTTTTAGTAACTTTTACCTTTTTTCTTTTTCCCGGGGGGGGGGGGGGGGGGTGCCCCCTCCTGCCGGCGCCCTTGATATAAGTATGTGTTCATATAATTAATTATACAATACAATTGGTTAAGATAAAAAAAATTTAAAAAAAAATCAGATAGGTACCTACATTATAATAAGTAAGTACAAAGGCACAAATGTTATTTTATAATGCTATAGACAAGCTTTGACGGTATAACGAATGCTACAGTCGTAGTTACGCAGTGGCGCACCCAAGGCGAGGGATAAGGGAGATATATCACCCCCCCCCCCCCCCCCCAAGCGCCCAACCCTTCCATTCTATTTTACGCTTATTCTTATTAATCCTTAAAAAAAGACCTATCTTAGAAATTCAACCTCACAGAACAGAATTAATGGACTGGCAATGATGTCCATTCATGGAACGACCCATTTCAGAAGACGAAATAATAGAGGAACTTGCACGACAGCCAAAAGGCGATTGGATTTTGTATTGTAATAATATTTATTTTATAACTATCTGTAAAACTAATGTTTATTAAAATTTTTAGATCACACCGCACTTTTTATATCCCCTCCTAAGGCTATAGTCTGCGTACGCTACTGTAGTTACGTAAGAAGGCGAGCACGGCAATGCGCAAACGACGAATTTACGCTGCTTATAAAATTGGAGCGTATCTATCTATAAGTCAGTGTGGTTTCATGTTGATTTTGTAGATATGTTTATTCATCACTAAATATGAACATTAATGTTATTTATTGAATTATAATTAAAAGATTAGGATAATTACATACTTTAGTGATATATAATCAAATTCGAATAAGTTATTGAAAAAAATGCACTTGTGTGAATGCATTTATCATGATACGCAATTGACTTGTATTTTTACAGTACTCGGCTTTCGGAGTCATGAATCGGGTTGCGCCGGTGCTCGCCTTCTTATGTGACTATGACTGTACCTACAAATAATATCTAAAGTTTGATTTATGAGAAGATGCGTGCACGTCATCAATGACGTTTTCTAACTAGGTGATTGTACCAACTGCTTAAAATCTTTTTTTTGTTGGTTAAATTCAATGTAGGTAATCATGTCAATTTAAGAAACAATCTAATAAAATTTTACTAATAAAGTTAAATTTTTGATTTTAATTATTTATGTCATTCTATTTTGAATGAAAACGACAAAAACATTTGAAATTTGGGGTTTATTTTTTTTTTAAGTTTGACCAGTGTCTTATTTATAGTGCGTAGTACGATTCATTGTATTGGACTTTAAAACGACTTAATTGCTTGTGTAAATTTAAAACGCTATTGTTTGTTGGGTTGCATACTTACAAAATTAAATTAAAATTTAGATCTACATATACACATACTACAAAATTACGTCATGAAAAAGTTATGACGTGCACGCATCTTCTCATAAATCAAACTTTATTTAATTAGTCAATATCTAATGATCTAAATGATCCTTGTAAATCAAAGAATTGCTTTCCATATTTACTTTCGCTAGGTCTTTTCGATTCATCTACCTTCCATCTTGTATCATCAAGTAGAAATTGACGACTGTCACACACCTTCTTTACCCAAGCATTTTTAATATCTGAAAGTTTGCCGACTGTTCCTCCATATTCTTCTGGCAACAGTTCCTGTGGGATGTGCTTATACAATGTTGTAGACTGCGGTTGATGAAAATGTAACTACAAAATTGGAATTTGAAGAATACCGCCTTTATATTGATTACGCGATTTACCATTGAAGATACTTCACTTTTCATCAACGGTTTTACAAATGCCATTGCTTTGTCTAGAAATGGCGGTACATTGATAATATGTATTTGCTTCAGTCGCACAGGGTGAGCTTCCTTAAAAAAAACCTTGGTATTAGCAATTAGATTTTGTATACCTATATGTATAATATATTGTTATTGTTGGAATAAAGGCACCTTCCAACCTTTACGGAAATAGGGAAAACCTTAGCAAGAGTTATTTTCAAAATCGTTTAATAGTAATAATAACATAACCGCCATATGGAACAAACTATCTTAAATATACAGCCTGTTTCAGAGTAAGCGCCTTATTTTTTTTAGCCACACTATGGGTACTACTTTCAAAATATTTGGTGTTTCAGAACATTCTCCGCACGATGATGATATCAGATTTTTAATTGAACGAATTATTTCAATATGGCGACTTTCAATTATTTTTAAATAGAATGCCATACTTTTTTTTTAAATATTGGGATCCTAAAAACATTCTTTCGTTTTTTTTTAAATTCATTTGTTTCCCTATCAAAAAGCAAACTAAGATTTTAATCCAGTAGCGCATGAATGTTTACACTCGATATAACTAATAGACGGTAGACACAAAAGAAACAAACAAACTTTATTTTGCAATAAACATCTACTTTTTGAAACTCAAAATTAAAAATGTATATAAAATATAAATTAGGTACTTAGTTACAAAAAATGCTCGAAATGTTTTCCTTCTTTTTCAATACATAAATTGAAACGTCGTCCAATGGAGCCAATAGATCGAAGGATATAAATCTAGCGCTACTTGATACTTGGACAAAAATAATATCGAATGTAAAACATTCATGCGCTACTAGATTCAAATGTTAGTTTGCTTTTTGATAGGGAAATAAATGAATTTTTAAGAAAAACGAAATATTATCGTACAAAGAATGTTTTTAGGATCCCAATAATAAAAAAAATTATTTAAAAAATTGAAAGTCGCCATTTTGAAATAATTCGTTCAATGAAAAAGCTATCACCATCGTGTAGAGAATGTCCTGAAACATATTACTGCCAAATATTTTGAAAGTAGTACCCATAGTGTAGCTAAAAAAATAAGGCGCTTACTTTGAAATAGGCTGTATAAGGTACCATAGTCCATACTTACAAATTGTTAAGGTATATGGAATTTTTTACCTTTAGGATAGAATTCCAAGCTTAATAAGTAGTATATTATACAGGGTGTTTCAGAATAAGATGCTGATCCTTAAGGGTGTGAATCCTTATGTGATTTTAGGAAGAAAAGTTCAAATAAACCTATGTCCTAAACCTCTTAACTTTTGAGCTAAAAGGTTTTAAAGTTTCAACAGCTCCTCTAAATTATTTTCGTTTTTGTTCAGGTTATCTAATGTTAGTTTTTTTTAATTTCATGGTAAAATTTATTAAATAAACAAATTTTATTTTGTCATTGCAATTATTTCCTTGACAACAAAGTTTCTAGCCTCCTTTTCAGAAATCATAGGCACATAGCGGCATGCGCATTAAATGCTTTTTATTTTTTTCCATTGCATTGGAAACTCGGACGTGTGACCCAGCTTCGCCCAGGACGAGACGGCATCGTTCGCGTAGCCACCGTAAAGATGCCCAATCGGACCTTACGACGTAGTTTCAGCAAAATCTGCCCATTGCCCATTGGCACTAGTGCGTGAAG
The DNA here is from genome assembly GCA_036250285.1 of Pyrocoelia pectoralis. Classification (NCBI taxonomy): domain Eukaryota; kingdom Metazoa; phylum Arthropoda; class Insecta; order Coleoptera; family Lampyridae; genus Pyrocoelia; species Pyrocoelia pectoralis. The sequence goes on from CM070074.1 coordinate 44,098,846, forward strand.
GTGTGCGTGTGAAACAAAATGGTTTATTCGCATTCTTTACTTATTTTGCGTTATACATATGTATTAAGGCAACAAGGTGTCACTTGTTCATTTGTTTACAGTTTAGTCACTTCATGTTTCAATATGAAAATGTACGATCAGTTTGCACCACTGAACTCTATACATACTGGAACGCTTACTGCGTCCGCTGGGCCGATCCGAGAGAGAGGGGCCGCAAGGGACCAAGAGACATCCCTGTCCTTCTCTCGAGTACATTGTGGTTAGTGTGTGTTAGTTTAACGCTGCCTGCTCTCTTACATTTTGGTTAGTGTGTGTTAGTTTAACGCTGTCTGCTCTCTCCATGTGTAAACTCCGTTTTACATGGTCAAATTTCTACATGTACCTATTTCTACATGTAGGTAGGTACTCTTACATGAATTTTTACATGTAGGTAAAATTTTCTGTGTTAAGTTTAAATACATGTAGAAATATCACCATGTAAAACAGAGATATAGTTTGTCCCACGAGAGCTCGAGTGTGACTCATTAGTTATTGGTGTGTGAATTAACGCAAATTATTAGGTTGTCTTTGTCATACTTACAAAAAGTACCTAATGGATAAGAGAGCGAATATAAAAAATATATCTTCTAACATTGGCATTGTAAATTACGTAAACGTACGTTGAATATGTATCGTAGTGTCAGCTGTTAGCTGTCAAATTGATTAGTATTGTTAACCTATATTTGCTTTATAATGTCGCTTAGCAATAAATCGTTAAAAAGTCAATCGCAGATTATGCTAATAAACGTACTCAAATATTTTGAGAACGAACACGATCGGCGGTGGATCAAATTTACCGTTAACATGAATAGTTCAGGTAAATAAGAGTACACTAAATAAGATTAAAATGCCCTATAGAAGATAACTAAGACAAACGTTTTAATTTATATCGTTCGGATAGTTTTTAGGTATGAGTCACACTCGAGCTCTCGTGGGACAAACTATACATGTGTAATACATGTAGAAATACATGTAGAAATTTGACCATGTAAGACGGGCTTAAAGCGTTACGAAAAGGACAGGAATGTCCCTTGCACGCATTGAACTGTACGCTATACGCAACTGGAAAGGAAACGCGCATAAGTAACACTGAAACCAAACGACTGGGTATCTCTATCTTTTTCTTTTACACGCAACGTCATACAAACGATCACACGGAGCATAAAATGCAGGTGACAGATAAAAAAATATATTGCAGCAGTTATCTCTCTCGTCTGCTCTACTACCGCAACAGGCGACAGAAGTACCCATTCCGCACCTGTCTTTGTCAGCCTTCAACGCCTACAATGCATTGAAATAGTCCGTTTCCCTTCCAGTTGCTTATAGCGTACAGTTCAATGCTTGCACGATATCTCTCTCTGTTCCGCGACGTTTCTATGGCAGATATAGCCAGTGAGCGTTCCAGTATAATTAGAGTTCAGTGGTTTGCACGTGTGTGCCATGTATTTTTTTAATGGTAGGTGTTTGTATTTTTTTACAATGGTTTGTTTATTCATTGAAAGTACCTACCTCAATACTTTCAAGGCGGGTGGCATGTTGCCACTCCATATTGATTGTTTTTATGTTATATAAAAGTGCAGGTTTTCTCGCGTAGAGGTTAAAAGCAAAGAAAAACAAAATCCAAACGCCCCAACACTTACACTAATATTGCCGTTTCTTTATCCTTACCATTATTCTCTTAAATGGTTTTAGAAATACTTCAAAATCATCGGTGTACCTATGTAGGTAATTATAATGTAAAGTACCTACTGCACTTTGGTATAACGCGAACAACGTATTACGGTAGGTACCTATTAAAAGATACTCTACTCACGTACCGAATGTTAATTGAAACAGGAGCCAACCTTCAAAAGAACCTTTACATAGGTATTGCACAAAAGCAAAAGATACTTTCTGCAGCAAAATACCTATAACTTTTTCATTTATTTTAGAAGAAAGTGTATTTATCTTGTGGTGCTGGTCACCTCCTGGCGTTTGGTCCCATTTCGTTCAATGAAATATGAAGAAGAAATAGGACTTTCTACTCTCATATCACCGATCACCCACACTTTAAATTATAAATACCTGTGTATAAACCATATATTTTTTGAGTATCGGTAATTGCACTTTGTATACATGCTTCAAAGAAAATCCACTCATATCAAATATCGGAATTTCTCCATCTGAAAAATCGTCACTAAAATTTAGACGTACGTCGGCTAACGCCAGAAAGGTTTTTAAGGCATCACTAAAAATATATTTCTCCGGATCTGGATCTGCTAGACGATATATGAATAGCTTGTAATTTTCTTTGGTTAGATTCGGAAGTGGTATCATATCTCTATTCAAAAATAATTACCCAATAAATAGAACTAAGAGGAAATAATTTACTTACGTGATGTTCAGAATATTTTGCATGGAGGTGCTTGTTGGATCGCGGTTTGAAAATATCTCGGGAGCTTGTGATCTTACTGTGTAGCACAAATCTAAAAGATTTTTGGTTTTCTCTAAACTATTGTTGCAGCACAGTAAGAATCGTAGTAAAAAACGGTCATCTGAAAGAAAACGGTAACTTTTGTTTTACGATTTCAATAATAATAATAATAATAGTAGTAGCGTAGGTATATTGCACAACACATATTATAAAATCTTAATATTTATTGATTTTCTTCCGTGTATTATGTCACTTCTCAGTTACTACCACGGTGTATAAAGCGCCGGTGTATGCATGTATCTCTAATTTTATATTTTTCTTTGCTATAATAATCATTACTGAAATTCGGTTAACTTTCCTGTTTCGTTTTCAAGGACAATCTTGTCTGGTAGTTGCTAATTTTTATAATTGTGATAATAACTTAGTAGCAAAGAAAATGATAAAATTATAGATACATGCATACACCGGCGCTTAGAGAGAGAAGCGTAACATTCTAATGGACTGGCACGCCACACGTTCGCTGTTTGTAGTCGAAGCGGTGGTGTAAAAACTGCAATTAATTAAAAATTGATTTCCAAAAACGTGACACACACACACAATTTTGGTTTCTAAATGAGTCTCATTTTATTATTCATATTAGAATGAAGACGTTCGTGTAAGTCTATTGTTCCTACGACCTACCATTCCCCAGAATGCAATGTGCTACAATATCGTCTGTAGCGCCTATAAAAATCAAATTTTGATAATACCATTTTACATTCATATTAACAAAGGTTGAATCTACAACATACTAAAATTTTGTTCCATTTGAGCGAGTACTTTTGTTTTTATATAATTCTAAACTTAGCAAGCGTGTCGCAAACCCCGAAAACGGGCACTTTGCATCGTTCGGCTGTAGAAATGGCCCTTGAAGTGCATTTTTAAAAAAAGTTGTTACTTCTAAATAACGTAGAAATAAATAGGCTTTAACCCTTAACCACCGTAGTGCGGTCATGGTGACCGCAGCAGGTATTAATTTCTGTAATATCTTTCTCCCACTTTAATATAACCACCTCACCTTCTCGCTACCTTCAATTGAACATATTCTCAGTTTTCTACTAAAATTTGGCGATAGTACTTGTATCGGTTTGCGAAATAATAACGGTTAAAGTTACGGAGCGGTGTCAGTGACCAAGCAGGAGAAATTAGTGACCAAACAAACGAATCTGAAATTGGCAATTTTTTTTATGGAAATAGTTACAAGTGGTCTTCTCAAAGTTTCGTTTCTCGTTCCAGAACCCAGAAGCATAATATTATAACGCAACTTCCGGGGTTGCGTTTTTCGACCAAATCTAGAAGTAATCTTTCTTTCACGTTTTTTGTTATTCATCAATAAATTATGATAAAAATTATATGTTGCTTTCTGTTAGATATTATTTCAGACCCTACTCTATTCTACAAGAGAAGTTCCACCATGAAAAAAGTATTATTTTTGATAATTAGGGCTCTTAATAGTGCGCGGTCATTGAGACCGCACTACGGTGACAACGTTACACTTTTCGCACTACGGTGGTTAAGGGTTAATTTGATACCAAACTCATTCTAATCAGCCCAATGGTTATTTTTTTATTCAGCTTCAAACTCGAGTATATATACTTTTTGCGCCGACAGTAGATACTGTATCTACTATCGGAGTAAAAATGCAAGGCCTCTGACTTTAGAAGCTTGTATCTCAGTAATTAGCAATCATAATTTAATGAAATAAAGCGCACTTAAAAGACCATTTATTTCTACAAAAAGGTGTACAGTTTTAGATTTTTACAATACATCGTTAATTTTCTGTATCAGTGTATGTGAGAAAAAGCGCTAATTATGACTCAAATCGCACAAGCGCTCCACTTTAAAAATTAATTACGGCTATATTATTGAAACTGAGTGGTAGATACTTATATATTTGAAAAATGTATACTTTTTTGTCAATGTGAGATGCTTTTGAGGCCAATTGGTTTATTAGTCTTAAAGCTATAACGAAAAAACGACATTTGTGTAACTCAGTACCTGAACGTTCGATATTAATAATATTGACAGTAACATAACAAGGTTAAAGCAATTATATTGTGGTCTAACACGATTCACAAAAATAATGTCATTATACATCGTTTTTTTTAAAGAAATTTCGAAAAAAGGATGCATGCACCAGTTGAAGGGGAGAAGCGCGGCGCGCGGGGTAGCTGTTGTCGTATACTATTGCTATAAAGCGCATGGTTTTGTACAATGCAAAAGAATAATCACATTGTTGTGGGTTGCCGCTCGCTGCTTACGATGTGGTAAATTACCTCTCGCGGGAATATGTGCGTCTTTCTTTCGCGATAAACATAAATTTACTTCGAATTACAAGAAAACAAATTTTATTTTCAATAAGAGAATAATGCAGTTAGATTTAAGTAATATCAAATTTAGCATTTTAAACAAGAATTTTTTCTATAACTTCCGTAAATTGCAAAATAGCACATTTTCGGTAAGGGCTTATAAAACCAGTTAATCATATGAATAATCAATATTTATTGGCTGTCGACTTTTCAGAAGTATGTGTGCTACAACATTTGTAAATTTGGTAACAATTTATGAAACAATAACAATTTTATGATAAGTTAAAACTGACCGTCAGCCAGGAAAATACTAAATACAGCATTTTTATTGCTGTTAATTAAAATAAAAGTTAAACAACTGATTCTACCATTTTGGTTTTTACACATGTTAAACATATATAAATGACTAATGTACTGCCCAAAAATGAAGAAATTTCACCCCTCAGTTTTTTTGTTATGATCACTTAAAGTCAGAGGCCTTGCATTTTTACTCCGATAGTAGATACTTGTATCTCAATACATTACAACACTGCACTCATCCCCTTGCAGACCCCCTTTCACGCGTTCTGCAAACCCTGTCTTCGTGCGGCAAAAAGTCTCATTTGTGACACTTGTTTTTCAATATACTATTTTTCTATTTCGCTACGGTTATTATACAGGGTGTCCCACTGCTCCGTAATCGGTCGATAACTCAATGTGCGTTGAAGATACAGAAAAAAGTTTCAAATAAAAGTTGCTTTGATTTGAATGGCGCATCTTTTAAAAATATTCTTATATCTACAGTATGTTACATTTTCACGTGGCAGGAAAATTTCACTTTTTTTTAAATAGCACGCCCTGTATTTTTTTCTCTTCATGTATCGACCAACCATATTTACATCACGCCTGAAATTTTTTTTTTATATTGGATGTGCGGAGTTATTAATTATTTTGTCAAAATTTGGTACAATTCAAGGTCGGACTATAATATTCATAACTAAGTTATTCTTCAAAAAAGGAAAAATTTATTTGACGAATAATATTACCCTAATGTCGAGTTACTCTACAAAAAAAAACTAAGTGATTAATTTTATACCGAGTGTTTAAAATGAGACTTCAAACTTTGTGAACTTTAAATAGAATTTATACGAATATTTTAAATGGAACACCCTGTATTTTTATTTACCATCGGATTCTCGACAAAAAACCCTATTCAACGGTGTGTTATTTCCTGGTATTATTTTTTGTATTTTTGTTAATATTTACGATTTTTTAAATTTCACTTAAAAAAAATTTGTTAAAAGTAATTTTTGTTTAATTATTATTACAAAATACAGTTTAAATAGTTTGTATCAATGCAAAAGAACAAAGCTCAAGTCCTGTTGTCCTGTGACTATCTTAATTTCTAAATAATTAAAACACAAATTTTAGTAAACGGTATTTCTCGAAAATTAAAATAGAAAATAAATACAATTTTTTAAGCCTAACCCTAAATAATCTCACATTGTTTAAAGTCATAAGAGTAATCGGTTGACACCTTGACAGGCCTCTCGAATTCAAATTTTCATGTCATCTCGTGTTGTGGCAGCTGTTGATATATTTGAGATTTAACAGTTCCCCAAAGATAGTAATCCATAAAGGTAAGGTCCGGTGACCTTGGCGGCCAAGGAACAGGGCCTCCTCTACCGATCCATTTATTAGGGTACAGTAAATCCAATTCTCGCGCGTACTTCTAATTGTTGTTTTGCTTTAATTATTTAGAAATTAAGATAGTCACAGGACTTGAGTTTTGTTCTTTTGCATTGATACCAACTATTTAAATGGTATTTTGTAATAATAATTAAACAAAAGTAGTGGAGTAAGGCCGATCCTAACCCAAAAAGTCACTAGATCTAGTGACTTTTTTAGTGACTTTTTGGGTTAGGATCGGCCTTACATTTTCACGATGTTTTTAGTGAGAAAATGTAGGTGACTTCAAGGTCACTCGTTTTTGGGTTAGGATCGGCCTTACATTCTATCGATGTGCGCTCACGTAGACGATACGAATGTAAATGGCAGCGGGTTCTGAAACTGGGTAAAGCACGCGGTGACCTTGAGAGATCAAGGTCACGACCCTGGCGGTGACTTTCAAAACTAAATAGAGGTCATTCGGGTAAGGCCGACCCAAAAAGTCACCAGATTTAGTGACTTTTTGGGTTAGGATCGGCCTTACATTTTCACGATGTTTTTAGTGAGAAAATGTAGGTGACTTCAAAGTCACTCGTTTTTGGGTTAGGATCGGCCTTACATTCTATCGATGTGCGCTCACGTAGACGATACGAATGTAAATGGCAACGGGTTCTGAAACTGGGTAAAGCACGCTGTGACCTTGAGGTCAAGGTCACGACGGCGATGACTTTCAAAACTAAATAGAGGTCATTCGGAGTCTTGAGGAGGTTCTGAACTGGGCTAAAGTAGGGTTCTGAACGTGGCTGTGAGGGTTTGTATCGCGGCTAAGATTGAAATAGAGGTCGTTCAGAGGTTGAGTTCAAGGTCACAACGGCGGTGACTTTCAAAACTAAATAGAGGTCATTCGGAGTCTTGAGGAAGTTCTGAACTGGGGCTAAAGTAGGGTTCTGAACGTGGCTGTGAGGGTTTGTATCGCGGCTAAGATTGAAATAGAGGTCGTTCAGAGGTCGAGTTCAAGGTCACGACGGCGGTGACTTTCAAAACTAAATAGAGGTCATTCGGAGTCTTGAGGAGGTTCTGAACTGGGGCTAAAGTAGGGTTCTGAACATGGCTGTGAGGGTTTGTATCGCGGCTAAGATTGAAATAGAGGTCGTTCAGAGGTCGAGTTCAAGGTCACGACGGCGGTGACTTTCAAAACTAAATAGAGGTCATTCGGAGTCTTGAGGAGGTTCTGAACTGGGGCTAAAGTAGGGTTCTGAACGTGGCTGTGAGGGTTTGTATCGCGGCTAAGGTTGAAATAGAGGTCGTTCATAGGCCGAAATCAGTTGAAGGTCAGATGACTGCAGTGATTCTGAACTTGACTATAGTGGTATATATGCGGGGTCTCGAGTTGCAATGTAGTTTTGCTTGTGATAGTTGATGTATTCAACCATCGATAATGTCGGCGCTGAAAGATGAAGTGATGAGGCAGCCAAACGAGCTTTACGCACCAGTAGAGGTAACGGGGCATGTGATATGGGATAGTCTGAAAATGATGTGGACAGATGGGTTCTCTGTATCGTTTCTAGTGGAACTAGTACGATACATGACGTACCAAGCTCAACGGGCTGAGAAACGGGAAAAGCAAAGGTTTTTTGGACGACTTCTCCATATGATGGTGGACATAGCAGATCGTCTAGTACGGATAAGAGTCAAAGAAAATTATTATTAAACATTATCCACAATCATATCCTACGGCGTCATACAGATTCTGAACTTGGCTAAAGTAGGACACGGGTTCTGAACTTGGCTAAGTGGATCACAGGTTCTGAACTTTGCTAGGTCACGTGGCTAAAATCACGGGCGCTAAACTTGACTGATGGTTTGCGATATATGTAAATGTGGAAGGGGTGATGTGCTATATAATGCGTCGCGTAAAGTATGAGTTCCAATCGTAAACATGTGGATGATGTACGCTGCAGAATCGTGGGTGAAAGCCACCGATCTTAGAACGGCAGTGGAACGCCTGAAGCAAGAGTTTTCCGCGCTCGTGTTTGACGCCCAACACGAGGTTGTGTACGGGAGAGGTGATTATAGTGAGGAGCAGTGCAACGCGCTTGCCGATAAATTTACGTTGGGGTGTGACAATATGCGATAAGTTTTTAAATTATAAGTACCGCCCATATTACAAGAAAATCATCGTGCAAAAATTTATCGGAAGATCTCAAGGTCAGAGGCGCAATATAAAGAGAACGGAAGAATGGTCGGAGAAGTCAGTCGGTGAGTGTTTGCGAATCAGTTAACATGGATCTTGCAAAGATGAACAACAGCACATTCTGCAAACCCTTCAAGAACGTCAAAGAAATGGAAGTGGGCGAAAAATATAAAATAATTGGTATTGATACGATTAACACAAAATATGGGGAGCGAATAGTATTGGAGACTGAAAATTTTAAATGTGTACTACCATTGCGCTTCTACGAATATTTTAACGACGATGGTCGAATTCAACTTTTCAACGACTCTTTGATGCATAAAGACGTATTCATTACAAGCACTGGGGCGGCAGGAAAAACGACTAATTTAACATTTATGTAAATAGACAATAAGAAATTGTAAAAAAAGTTGACAAAATAAAGATATAATAAGTTTTCTCTGGTTTCATTATAAGAGAGAGATAGCTCAAAATAAATCAGTTGTACAGTGACCGTCGTCGTTGGTGCTGCTCTCATGAACATATTTAGAAAACTCTACATGGATACTGAAAAGAGTTGCAATAATAATTACTTTAAGTGTACGTGCTGGTGCTGTAATGAAAACGAGGACGACGATGGTTCCACGAATGTGTGCGCTCCCCCATCCGAACCTACGTTCAATGAACGTTTAATCGATTGTACCGCTTATGACCTCTCCCATAATTATTCAAAATACATGGAAATCGGATACAGTACACACCATGACCTTGCGCCAGTTCTACGAATTGTATGTGGCAGTACAATAGTGATGGAAAGAGAAGATTGGGAGGCGCTTCTCAAATGTCAAACGCACATAGAAATGAAATTTTTCCGATCGCATGAGATGGAACGGTGGATTGACTGGTCGGAGGTTAACGAAGAAGAAGATAGCGAATACTCCCAGACTGTGGAATCGCTAAGTGGAAAATTGATCATTTACTATAACTGGGAATCCGTTAAAGGAGGAGAGAAAATGTTAAAAAGTGTAACAATGACAACTGACAGTTCTTGTACGATGAACGAAAATGAGATTGAAGAATTGTTTAATCTAAAAGATATAATTACTTATCGATTAGAATTACTGGAGTCGTACAGTCTTCCCAGTTTCTATCAGGATCTCATCGAGCAGATAGCTAACTATCGACGCTTTCGCAAGACACAGTTTGGCGATGACGACCAAGACGATGACATCTATCGTGACTTTGAGAATTGGTTAAATTATAAAAATGACAGAAATTCGCATAATACAGTTTGTATTATGGAACTCCTGCAATATCGACCTGCTTATATAATTAATAAACTACTTAAAACCTCCCCTTAGACAATGATATTAATAATAATTCAAATTTAATGAAGCGAAGATGAAGAGTTTTAACTCTTCATCTTCGCTTCATTAAATTTGAGAGTTTTAACTCTTCATCTTCGCTTCATTAAATTTGAATTTATTATTAAATATCATTGTCTAAGGGGAGGTTTTAAGTAGTTTTATTAATTCAACCACTACCCCTTTTTGAGCCTCTGACTCCACCATGAACTTGCTTATATAATGTATCATTTGTACGAACCTTAGATCTAATAAACGATAACCGCAAATGTTTTCTTTCACGAACCACCTCTAAAAACCTATAAATATCTCGTCCTGCATTAATTTTCAGCAATGTTAATTCAGAAGCGGAAGAGTAAAGTACGTGGAGGTAGCGGTCTGGTAAATACGCTTATTAATAAGCTTCCAATTGAACTACATCTCCCCGGCTATCAGTACTGCGGTCCCGGCACTAAATTAACTAAACGACTCGAACGGGGCGATCCGGGTATAAACCCCTTAGACGCCCAGTGCAAAGAACACGACATTAGCTATAGAGATAGTAAAGATTTAGAAAGTAGACATAGGGCAGATAGAATTTTGGAACGAAAAGCTTGGGATCGTTTGAAAGCATCTGACGCAACGATGGGAGAGCGAGCGGCCGCTTTAACTGTCGGCAGTATAATGAGGGCGAAAAGAAAATTGGGGATGGGAGTTAAGAGAAGAGGGGGAAAGAGAGGAAGAAATAAGCGCAGCAGTTTGGCAAATTTACGTAGAGTAATTGCCAAAAAAATGAAAAAAAGCAAAAACACGCAAGAAGCGATAAAGTCTGCTATTACAGCCGCAAAATTAGCCGTGAAAAGTTTAGGGGGAAAGGGAAATGTCAACCTGCCGAGAGTAATACCGATACCGAAAGAAGTCGGCTTTTTACCATTTCTAATACCCCTATTCGCCGGTCTATCGGCGGTCGGTGCTTTGGCCGGCGGTGCATCAGGAATTGCTAAGGCAGTTAATGCTTCGCGCGACGCGAGAAAGATGTTGGAAGAAACATCGCGTCACAATCACACTATGGAATCGATTGCTATAGGAAAGAAGAGTGGCGGTGTGCTATACCTGAAACCTTACAAAAGTGGCGGGGGTATTGCATTACACTTAAATAAAAAAAAAATTTTAGGGAAATTACCAGATAGACCGCTGACGGATGTAGATCTACGAAAATACGCCAAGACGGTACCCTATTTCAGGGACGTATTCATGCGCGATAATATGCCCAAATCACCGCGGAAGAATGAAGCAGGCATAATTAACTTAGATAGTCAAGTGGGACCCGGTACTCATTGGGTCTGTTACAAGAAACGTAATGCCAACGTGTGGTATTACGATAGCTTCGGAAATATTCCGCCACCGAGAGAGGTCGTAGACTACTTTCGCGGATGTAAAATATATTACAATTATGGGCAGGAACAACAATTTGGCAGTATTATCTGCGGTCACTTGTGTCTAAAGTTTTTGCATAAATAACACGTAAGGGAGGTACTCGCGGTTAGTCATCATGTCGACCGACATTCAGTATAGAGGGTGCGGGTAACACCGCCAGTCACGACTTCTATCCGCCCATTGAACTTCCTTCAGAGAAACAGTACGTAATCGGAGTGGTGGGGTTTTACGGTTGTAATAGCATAAGAAACATTCACGAGGGGAACGATAAATTTCATTATAAGAAGGAGGAGGAGTCAAATAGCGTATATCCAAGTATAATCGCAATTCCGCATGGCGCATACGAGTTGGAAGAATTGAGCGCCTATATAAAAGGTCACATCCCTACACGTAAATTTAGTTTGAAGGCAAACAACAACACGCTCAAGTGCGAGCTTAGCTGCGAATTTGTTATAGATTTCACACAGGCAGATTCCATTGGGCGTATGCTCGGATTCGAACCGCGAATATTGGAAGCTAACGTTTTACACCGATCCGCTCTAGATATACAAATAGTTAAACATACAAATATACACATCGAGTGTAATCTCGTAAAGGGATCGTATCGTAACGGAACACCTGCCAAAGTTCTGTACGAAGTAGACGTATCAGTCCCTCCAGGATATCGATTAGATAAAACACCTAATCATCCTCAATACTTGCAACTAAACACAAGTACCATTAGCAACATAACAATTTTATTAAATTGACCGATCAAAAGGGCGACCTCATCGATTTCGGGGAAAACGAGCCATTTACGGTACGCCTAGAGCTGAAAGAACATGGGATTAAGAATTAACTAGGGTCCGGCTCCAGCTTTCCTTATAAATAAAAAGCGCACAGACAACTCGCGTACTATTAATCGTCAACCACGCTCGAGGACGGTTGCAGCTGGAGAATTAACATCTACCGAAAAATATTTCTTGACATCTATCGGTTTAGTAGCGTACAAAAGAAGAAGAAATGGCAGTCGACTCACTGAACGTCTTTCAAAACGTACATTTTGACGAAAGCATAATTAAATCCGATATTCACACCTACCTCCCGTACGGATCTTCCAATTACGGACCCTCCGATGAAATTCGTATACTAATACAGAGTCAAGATTTAATAACGGCCACATACGACAGTTTTCTGTACATCGAGGGAAAAATCGTGCGCAAAAATGAAGACGCGGAAAAAACGTGCAGTCTAACAAACAATTTCCCCGCTTTTCTCTTCGAAGAAATCCGCTACGAATTGGGCGGGCAAAAGGTGGATGTTTGTAGAAATCCCGGAATTACATCCGCACTAAAGGGATACGTATCGTATACGTCTAACGAAAGCAAAGGGTTACATCATCTGGGATGGTCGCCGAAAAACGAAGAGCCGCTGCAAGTGGAATACACTAGAAACGCAAACGATTTGGAAAAGCATTTTGCGGTGTGTATACCGTTAAAGCATATATTTGGTAGTATGGAGGATTACCGGCAAGTTATCGTAAACATGAGGCAAGAATTGATTCTCATTCGGTCTAGAAGTGATGCAGATTGTTATCAAGGGGAGGCCGACGCAGGAATAACCTTGAGTAAAATTCAATGGAAAGTACCGCACATAACGCTTAGCGATGGCGCTAAACTCAAACTGTTCGAACGAATTAACAAAAATGCGGCAATTACAATACCGTTTCGTCAATGGGAACTGTACGAATTGCCCGCTTTAAAACAAGCACAGTCCGACATATGGCCAATCAAAACATCCACCCAATTGGAGAAACCTCGATGGGCGATCGTCGCATTTCAACGCGGAAAGAAATTTTCAAAGGCGGCAAAAGCGGCAGACTTCGATAACGTTAAAATCCGCAATTTAAAATTGCATCTCAATTCGGAAAGTTATCCTTACGAAGCGATGCATTTAGATTTTAATGCCAACAAATACATAACGGCCTATCAGAATTATATAAACTTTCGAGGAGCCTATTACGCGAAAGAGGAACGAGATGCCCTATTCGATTATTCGCATTTCAAAACTTGTCCAATATTCGTAATGGACTGTTCCAAGCAAAACGAAACGCTGAAATATTCAACGGTGGATGTCAAACTGGAAATGGAGTCGGTAGAAGCGTTCGAGGCGGGAATCGTCACCTACTGTCTCATTCTTCATGACGCCTTAGTTCAATATAATCCGCTTACCGGAGAAGTGAAGAAACTATAATTTGTTATTAGTAGAGTAGTGTAAAATTGTCTATAAATAAAGATACGTTGTTAAAATATACGTAGTTTTACTTGAGCCAGACGACGACAAACACACAAGTGGAAAGTATGAAGGTAGTTGTTCAGCAGGAGAAATTACCCATTCATAATCACGATCTTACGAATGGTGGGGGTTTTAACGGAGAGGGTAAACATGGAAAGTTGCTTCCCAATACCGTACGTGCCATACTATGCGGTCCATCTAATTGCGGAAAAACCAACGCCATGATCAGTTTACTAACAGAACCTAACGGTCTCAGATTTAAACATGTATACGTCTACTCCAAATCGTTAAATCAGGATAAGTACAAACTGTTGAAGGATATTTTACAGCCTATGAAAAATATAGGTTACTTTACGTTCACGGATAACGCTGACATTATGGAGCCCGGACTCGCAAAACCAAATTCGGTATTTATTTTTGACGATATCGCTTGCGAAAAGCAAGATAACATTCGATCGTACTTTTCGATGGGGCGTCATAACGACATCGACTGTTTCTATTTGGGCCAGACGTACACTAAAATCCCTAAGCAACTGATCAGAGATAATGCCAATTTACTTGTGCTATTCGAACAGGACGATCTGAACTTGAAGCACATTTACGAAGATCACGTCAGTCCAATTATAAGCATTCAATCGTTTCGTGACATGTGTTCCGAATGTTGGAGGAATCAGTACGGATTTTTGGTGATAAATAAGGATGCCGAAGTACACAATGGACGTTTTAGGAAAGGATTCGATAACTATATAATAGCGTAAACGCGTACTTGAAATTTAGTAGCACATCAACGGTGCAGAAGGAAACAAACTGATCAGCGCATCATCAGCTTTAAACGGCTTTTTGCACAAACTGATATATCTGTTCATTAGCCGTTCATTAGCCGTTCATTAGCCGTTCATTAGCAGTTCATTAGCCGTTCATACCTGTTTGTGCCGTTAGCTGTACAATGGATAACAAGGAAATGAAATTGAAACGACGTATAGTGCAAGCTCGTAAAGCTATACAGCAAACGTACAACCGTCTGAAGGAGGATCGGTTCACCAAACAACTGGATTTTGTACAAACGTATAAACCTCTAATCGAGCCGCTGTCTAACATTCAAAAAAATTTCGAACAGAAACAAGAAATTAAATCTGAGAAAATAGAGAAAGAGAGGAAGGAGGAGGAGGAGGAGGAGGATGAAGGAAATGTATTCCGACGACCATCGCCCAAAAGGCTTGTCATTCCGAGAAGTAGTACTCCAGCCGCGCGACCTTTTATCCAACGCTTAAAACGAAGACACTCCATTAGCGGTATTAGTCCATTATCTAGACTTCCATTTTTCCACAGAAATCCTCCTCCTTCTCTAATACAAGCAACTCCCTCTTTCTTGGAAACGACGGTAATCGGTGAAATTGAACCGGAAGAAGAAGAGCGCCCCTCAACGTCGTCACGTATTGACTCTTCATCTGTCTTACTCGATCGTTCAGGTGCGGAAAAGTTCTTAGAACAATACGCAGCCCTGCCTCGTATATACGTTGAACGCATGATACGAGACACCGAAAATGCGATTGACACTACTTACGGCATTCATTATAACATTGACACGGATAAATGGATGATGGGTAATACGCCCGTAGGCATAGAAGGGGAAGATATGATCATTAATGGGGTGCGTTACAAGGGTACGGAAGGTCTCTATGATCTCATCATCATGAACGAACCGGACCGCCGCCTAATTACTCAACAAGACGAAGAGAATTATAGAAAAATTTTAAATGCCACCAATGTGGCGCGACGTTCCTATGAAGCGGGCGAACAGCTAAGGGGTAGTAAAAGTAAAAAATTGATAGAGTTAGCGGAAGTTAGAAGTGAAAAATACGATGAACAGGCGGAACAAATATTGTAGCTTTATTAAGCACAGGAAAAAATTACACATTAATGTTATTTATTATAAACAACAACTATGCGTTGCGCTGACAACGATAGCAAATGTTAGATAAAATTTGTATATCTAACATTTGCTATCGTTGTCAGCGCAACGCTGTTGTTTATAATAAATAACGTTAATGTGTAATTTTTTCCTGTGCTTAATAAAGCTACAATATTTGTTCCGCTTGTTCATCGTTTTCTTCAATTATTTTAATTTTTAATGATTCAGCGTCAGGCAATGCGTCACGCGTCTCGATGACACATCTAAAATTTTCAAAATTATCTGGCAGACTATATAATAGTATAATTGTGAGAAGATCGCCATTGATTTCCACATTCATGGCGTTGAGTTTGTCAACTGTATAAAGAAACGTGATAAATGTTCTCTCACATCGCCTACATCAGATAGTTTTTGAGTAATTAATTGTTTAAGTAAACTTGCCTTGCGCGCCGGCCCTTTTGATGCATAAATACTTTGTAGCTTCACCCATATATCGTTAGCAGTTTCACATCCACGAACTTGGTTTAGTTCAGATGGTGAAATGGATAATATGAGATCTGACTTCGCTTTACGATCTTGTGAAATCCATATTTCTAGCTGCTGTTGAGTTGCGGCATTTTGTACACCTAATTCAACTTCTGGCTTCACACGGGTACCGGATACATATTCCCACAAATCTGCTTTGACAAGTAACGCCTCGACTTGAATGCACCAAGTATCATAATTGTTTCTATTTAGTAACTCGATTCGAGTTGCGTTTACGAAATTTGCGCTAGCCATTTAGTTTTTAATTTGAATAACCACGGCACTAGGAGACTAACACGATAGACACAGTTCGATAGTTCACCTTACGTATCTTTTGACAGTTATTCTATTTAATAAACTAATCACGCACTATACTTCTCATCACTTCATTTCTGGGTTCTGGGCCCATAACCTGATAGAGTTAGCGGAAGTTAGAAGTGAAAAACACGATGAACAAGCGGAACAAATATTGTAGCTTTATTAAGCACAGGAAAAAATTACACATTAACGTTATTTATTATAAACAACAACTATGCGTTGCGCTGACAACGATAGCAAATGTTAGATAAAATTTGTATATCTAACAAAAATATACCCAGATAATTAAACGTCTATTGGCGGGCTCCAGTCCTCAGCCAACAACAGGAAGCGGCCTATTCAAAGAACTCGGTCGATCGACAGAATATAAGTATTGGAATAACGTTCACGAACTCATTCGCGAATTAGAGGTGTTATGGGCGGAGAAAATCGCCGGGAATACCGGACTACGTAACGAAATAATATCAATCGCCGAGGAACTGTACGAGGAGGGGTACATAGAGAAACCGGCCCACAAGTTTTTAAGCAAACTATAATATAAATACTCGTTCCGTTCCGGCGAGGAGTTTATACCTAAAATGGCCATGGATAAATTTGGACGCTCTCATACGCGCGTGCAATTGAATAAAGTCATTAGGACGCAATTACCTCAATTCTCCATCGACGACGATAACAACTTAAATATTGAAAATAAGAGGTTGAGTAATGTCGCCGATCCCGTTGAACCTCAAGATGCTCTAAATTTACAGTACTACCTCGCGGCAAGGTTAAATCTAAACGGAAATCGTTTGACCCAATTGGCCGATCCGGAAGACGTCGGCGATGCCATAAATAAAGGTTTCCTAATGTTTTGTCTGCAGATGGCGCAAGCACCCTTAGACAATTTTCGCAAACAAGTACAGGCGCTAACAGAAGACTTAAAGGTCGCCAAAGAGACACTACAAGAGAATGTCAAAGCAGCAGGTGGTGAACGAATTGCATAAGCCCGCACGCAAGAATTTCCCACGCAGACGTACCATTATTAAAGGATACGATGACCTCTGGCAGGCAGATTTAGCCGAATTTACATCATACGCCAAAGAGAACAAAGGCTACAAGTACATACTGGTGGTTATCGACTGTTTCTCCAAATATCTATGGACGAAAGGGTTGAAGACAAAGACGGGTGAAGAGGTGACAAAAGCAATGGAAGCTATTTTTCGAGAACGTAGACCTAAAAATTTACAAACCGATGCAGGGAAAGAGTTCTACAATAAACAGTTCGAAAAGTTGATGAAGCAGCAGCACATCAATCACTATTCGACGTATAGTACAAAAAAGGCCGCCTTAGCCGAAAGAGTGATAAGGTCCGTTAAAAATGCCCTATACAAAAACTTTAGTTTTCGCGGTAAATATCTGTGGCTCGACATACTCGAGAGCATAACGGCAGACTACAATAATCGTAAACATCGAACGATCGGAATGAGACCGCGGGAAGTGAATCCCGACACGAAACTCGGCGCTTATACGCACATAAAGCTGTTCAACGCCAAAAAGCGCCGCTTTGATGTCGGCGATGTAGTGCGAATTAGCAAATTTAAGAGCATATTTGCCAAGGGATATACGCCCAACTGGTCCAGCGAATTGTTTAAAATCGTGGAAGTACGGATAACAAATCCCGTTACGTACCTATTGGAGGACATGAAGGGGAAGCCAATACTTGGAGGCTTCTACGAACAGGAATTGCAAAAGGCCAAGTATGCCGACGTGTATTTGGTAGAAAAAGTGCTTCGACGCAAGAAAGACAAGGTATACGTAAAGTGGTGGGGATTAAATGAGAAATCGTGGATAGATAAAGAAAATGTCGTTTTGTAGGCATATGCGATATCGCTGTTATAGTTACTATTAGTATTAGTTGTTGTTTCTGTAGAAGTAAATGTATTAAAAGGGTTGTAAATAAAAACAGAAATGCTATATATTGTTTTTATTCATATAAATATCGATAAAAACCCAAACATAAATGGTACATCGTTTTATTCATATCACCATACAAAGTGTTTTTTAACTTTGTTTCCCTGTTTGCTCGTCATTTTTGACAGTAAGGCAAACGTTTGTTTGTAGTCGGTTAGAGCCGTTGAAGGCCAATAACCGCCGTCTGGACCGGTCGTCCATCCGAGGGGTGCAGTCGGATCTTCACTTCCCATTCGTGCACTTGTTTATGTCGGGCGTCTTCGTGCGGTCGAAAATTGTACTTCACCTCTCTCTCACTACATATATTATAAAGAATTTGCAGTGCCTTAAAATTAGCATATTCGACGGCCGTACATATGGCCTCATCCATGACGTACAAAAAATTCTTATATTTACTACAAATAGTATTCACATTAATGTCAATATTAGGCTTAACTAAATCAATTATATACATTTTAAAAGGCAACGGTAAACTTAAGCTATCGAGCTGATCGCTAGTAATGCAATCACTATTATAGATTTTACATAACTGCACAAAATGCTTAATTAAATTGTCCGTTTCGAATTTTTTGTTGAACAACAAGTTCATATTACTTTCGCATACATTTATTGATTTGACGCACCAGTTGAAACAGTCGTCCGGTATGACAATGTTCTGCAATATGCGGTTTATCAAAAGGTAATTTTCAATAGACGAAATGTCCAATAGAACACTCCTTAAATGTTTCGTATATACGACGCGAGTAGCGTTAAAAAGTTCTCGGTCCAAATGTTTAGCATCGGAACGATTGCTGCTGCAACTGGCGCTCATGATCTCTCTCTGAAAAAATGCAAAGCGTACAATAACGTTTATAAGGCCGTGGAATAAGCTGAAAGTGCTTGGGGGGAAATGTATCCCCAAGGACGAGTATCGATGTGATTTAAACTTATCATTCGCTTGTCATCGTGAGGACTGAGAACGACTTTATGCTGCTTGATGGTAAACACAGAATGATCTTTAGACTTAATGAGATGCTGATGGCTCTTTACAATCGTTTCGTTAAACAAAGAATTTTTATAATCCTCGACGGTTATCTTTTTAATACTGGCAGCAGTGGAACCCTTCGATTTTTTAACAATTTTGTCATCGTCGTCGGTACGTACTCGATAAGCGTACATTTTAGCACGAAGCCCCACGAACTCCAACATAATCGCGCCGTTATTCTCGTCCTTCATCAAGCCCGGCACCTTTTTATTGACGAGGGGTATTCCAAAAACGTTATCGCGCGCATAATCGGCGGTATCAAAGCGATGAATGTCCTCCTTAACGGATTGATATATATCGGGAACCGCGAAATTATAAATGAGGCTGTCCGTGTCCGTGTATAATAGCTTTGCGTCGGTGTTGAATTTCGGTAGCACGTAATCGTAATGGAAATCGTAAAGAAAAGTTTTGGATACGTCTAAAACCGCAAATCCCGCATAAATAGGCTTATTGAGGAACACCTCTAGTCGAGTCATTTCAATAATGACCATATCCTTATCGAAAATAGTGCAACTATGAAAATTTGGCTTGGAAATCAAATCTCTAGCGCCGTGACGGCCCTCCCAGCGAGTTACCAAACGCACATCTCTATATTTTCTCACATTTTCCATCAGCTTTCCGAACACGCTGTTAATCATTAACTTGTAGAAGTTTTTGTCAAACTCGTTTCTAGACTGTTGACGCATAATCGTATTCAAATCTATATATTTCTTTAACCATGACGATTGTTTGAAACGTAGCACACGATGGATCTTAGCGAGTCGTAAGCCATGCTTAATGTACAACTTTAAATTCCTGTAGTGGACTATGTAGTTGCGTTTCGGGTACAACGTAAGCAGTAATTTCTTTAACTTTGAACCGGGGGGAACCATGTGTTCAGGACCCAAGGGTAGGTCACTATGCAAGCTATGTAATTCCTCGGGATAATCTAAATCGCACTCTACGATGTAACCAATATCCGCGTCGTCGGGATGGTTTAATATATCCAAGTTTTCAAAATCTTCTACAAAGGAAAAATCGCCGTAAGGCAAAGGCTCGCACATTGTGACCCCGTACAAGGAATTTATATCGAAGTACATGAGGTAGCTCGGTGCAACGTTAGGATCGTATCTCTCCCCCATATATTTATTGTTCGCTTTCGCGTATCGAGTAGAGCATTGAGTTACGCCGCCGCGAATACCCTCCTCGATAAACATGATTTGATCGATGTCCGTCATAAGTTCCAATCTAATTTGTGTCATTTTGAGCATGGCGTCAAAAGCTAGACCGGGAGCGGTAAAATAGTGGAGGGGGTCAAGCTCGTAGGTACGGATACACGTCGATCGAAAGTTTTCAAAAATATCCGCCAAAAGTAGGACATCCGTTTTCAAATACAAGTCCGCATATTGACCCAAGTTATCGATCGAAAACGTATTCCACACCGTCGACGCATGAGCGTACTCGTCATCGCTAACGCCTTCGTTACGCAAATGGCTAAAAAAAGCGTCTTTATGCGGTAACTCGGTTTCACTTAATCTCTCCCACGAATCTACATACTCGTAGGGGAAAACGCCCTTTTTCGTTAACAAATTAAATTCGACGTCATTATTACTATGCGATGGTAATGGTTTTCATCTCGTTGCCCAAGTACGAAGACAACTTATCTAAACCGCTACTCATAAATCTAAACGAATCGATAAATCTAAAATTAATTTTCGTATCATTTACATACTTGGTAAAGGAGATGTACTTATCTTTGTTTAAAGGCAAGAGTTTAATGTCGCCAGGTATACCGGTAGCCAGTTCGCGGATGAGAAAATGTGAGTCGTACCCGCGAAGGTTGTGAAATACGACCGGTATTGCGTGGGAATCTTGAAAATTGAGGTTACACCCTCTGTGTGCCGGACCTCTGTACTCGCCCTTTCCCAGATGTGAGTGATCCAGAACCTTAATTTCGTTCTCTAAAAAGGGTTTCTCGCAAATGTGACAATGAGTGGCACTATCGAAGCTTTGAATCTGCGCCGGGCTTAACGTTTCCATCGGAACTATGTCCTCAAAAATGCTATTACACCGAAAGGCGATATCCAGCAATTGATTAACAAACCACGTGATGCAGTCGGCTCCTCGATAAGCTAAAAATTTGGACTGCGAGTCATCGTACGAACATTTCAAATAAAATGCTATAGAAAAGGGTAAATGTTGTTGTTGATACACCGTAGCGGTTCCATTGTCTAACGTATCCTCGCATTTAGCTAAAATGCTCTCGATATCCGCGTAAATTGCGAACGGTACCTTTTCTTTGTACAAATGATGTGTAAACTCTAAATACTTTTCGGTGTCGCTCCCCGTGGGCAATCGCACGGAACATTTATTAAGTTTGTGGCAATTGGTCGTATGTTTCTCTAGTAGAGTATTGGAAGAGAAATGGTTTAAGCATACGTTACACAAAAATTTTTTATGACCCCGCTTTGAGAGCTGCGATGATAATAACGCCGACAGATCTTTAATCCACGTGAAATGATAACATTTTTCGCTCGAGTTATTAGCGGACGGCAAAGTGGACGATAGCACTAACAAGTTGATAGTTCGCGCATTAACACTTTCGCTTAACACGAAAGGAAGCACCCTTCTTTTTACCACGCAGTACAGGTTAATAGCTAAATCGTTAAGCCGCTCAAATTTCTTAATGTCGCTAAGTTTCATGGGGAATTTTATCGAATCACGATTCAATACCTCATCAAAATGAGGATAGTTATTAACTCTATCGGCATGTCTGTTAACAGGAAACAAAGCCGAAACAATGGCCCAAAGAAAACAATATCGATCGCGATTTCTAACATTAACGACGGCCCTCTTTAGGGCTATGAAATGCGGAACTTTAATGTAAGTGGAAAAGAAGCCTCCCCTAATAGGAACGTACCGATTTATATTTACTTTTAAATACAACACCTCACTGAGCGCCCAACCGACCCCTCTTCCTGAAACTCCTCCAATTTGGTTTGCAGTTTCTGAAGCACGTTATCCGCATACCATTGTTTAAGGTCGGTGGCGGCTGTAATTACGTAGTTTCTCGTAGAAAATGTCTTTACATCGGTATCGTGATTGTGGGGATCGATGAAGTTACAAGCTAACACCACGTTTACCTTGACCATGGAACGCTTTAATACGATATTGACT
The DNA here is from genome assembly GCA_036250285.1 of Pyrocoelia pectoralis. Lineage (NCBI taxonomy): Eukaryota > Metazoa > Arthropoda > Insecta > Coleoptera > Lampyridae > Pyrocoelia > Pyrocoelia pectoralis. The sequence goes on from CM070074.1 coordinate 44,121,405, forward strand.
TTACGCGAGAAACAGTCGTATGCTTTTTGTAAAAAAATTAAAGGATCTATGTATACAAAGTTCACGATAATTCCCGTGAGAAGTCTACCATCAAAGCAGGACTGTAACGAACGCCAAACCAAAGAACGCGTATTAGTAGGAGGAGGAGCACTACCTATTCCACAGCCTCGTTTCCTAGCAATACTTAATTTACGTTGTTGAAGGATAGCAAGATAATGCTTCAATAATGCTAAATTAGCCTCCAGTCTTCGAGGGTTCTCATCGTTACTACCCACGTGAATGTTATTGGTAATAGCTTTTTCTAACAAAGATATATTAGTCCTAAGTATGCCAATGTGCCTTACAATTTCAGATTTACGCTTCACTAATTTAAGCGCACTGCGAGTCAATCGTACAATATCGCTGCTCGTATTCGATACCGATGACGATTGCATACTTACTAGCACTTTATAGAAAGTATACCAATATATAAGTATCCAAAGAAAATTCCTTGTAGCACACACGCGCACAATAGACGTACGAAGATAAGGTATTAGTACTACGACCGAGTAAAAGTGAGTATCTGCGCGTTTTACAATTACTCACATATCCTTATATAGACTCAAAGGTCAACTGTGGTGCACGTGTTCTTTTCGCATACATGATAGTGCTATCAGTTTCCTAGAAAGTACGATGACCGCCCTGGGGTGCAGGTGTTTGTCTCGCGTATCAGCATTATTTGATTCCCACGACGGGGAATGCAGGTGTTCGTCTCGTGTGTCAGCATTATTTGATTCCCAGAAAGTACGCTGACCGCCCTGGGGTGCAGGTGTTTGTCTCGCGTATCAGCATTATTTGATTCCCACGACGGGGAATGCAGGTGTTCGTCTCGCGTGTCAGCATTATTTGATTCCCAGAAAGTACGATGACCGCCCTGGGGTGCAGGTGTTTGTCTCGCGTATCAGCTTTATTTGATTCCCATGACGGGGAATGCAGGTGTTCTTTTCGCATACGTAGCAGTATTATATTTTTCCCATGGGAAATACGACACCCCTCCATCGTACTGCTAACCTTTTCGTATAATAAATGACGCTATATAAAAGAGGTGTTTATTTTTAAAAATGAAACGTAGGTGTTTAGTAGAAGATGAGGAACGAAAGAAGGTAACCATAATAGACGTACGTTTGCAGTAGTAGAAGCCCAGCACGAGGCAATGTGGCTCTGTCTCACCCCGAGGGTTTGGCGGGGGTATGGGGCGAGTGGGATTAAGGCGGCTTTTAATTATCGCGCTCCTCAATTTTTAAATTTCCAGAGGATTTTAGAAATCGAAAATTGTTTCACAAGCGCAGTTGATATTTTTTAAGCAGTTCCTAATCTTTTATTTTTCAGCTACTCGAATTTGAAAGTACTTACGTAATTATCGTTATAAATAGGCCTCCTGTTTTTCACAAAAAAATGCTAAAAAACCCTAAAACCAATAACATTTCCGAATTCTAAACTGTAACTTTTCACGTGCAACCGCGCAGTTAATCACACAATGCCTTCATTTAATATAATAAGCGGAAAGAAGCTAAATTTAGATCGCTTTACTTGGAAGATAAACGACCGGATTGTAGGTATTTCTTTAAATTGAATATTTTAACCCACTAAAAACGTATACGAGTTAAAATATTAATCAATTTCTCACAAAAATTAAATACTAAATGAGACATTTCGCAACTTCATTCTAACTTCCTGAAATTCATGCTGTAGTACATTAAACTCCGTTTTTACTTATATCCAAGGTACATTTTTATAGTAACCAACTGCTTTAAATTCACTTTTCAACGTGTGGTGAAATGTATAAAAGCGTACGTTAATTTCGCCTCAATGATCGTTGTTTTTACTTAGCGATTAACACTTACTAAATTATTTTCAGCTCATTTGGAGATTACTATTTAACATTGTATTATAAGTGATTTTTTAGAACGCAGTTTTTCGGGAGAAAACTTAATTGCTCGTGAAATGGACTTTTAATATGGCCACCAATATAGCTGCTGATGATGGAAAGCTTTTACATAATAAAAAACATGTGCAAATTCAAGCTTTCCTTTAATATTTTTTACATTGTATACAAGAAATACAAAACAAACAAAATATACAAGAAATACAAAAATTCAGTTACACATTTTACGTTCTTATTTCCAATTTACGAGAGGTCTTTTTCAAACAAACGCGAGGCACATTTCCTTCGCTTGTTCTTATACGAGGGGTCGTCAATTGCACACAAACTTCCCGAACTCAAAACTTTCAACCAATACATATTCGTTTCAGCTTTCGCTGCACCTCAAGCACTTGAACATCCATCTTCAATTTTCTAATGTTTTTTATCAGCTCCTCAATCCTTCTCCGCCGTCGTTCACTCCCCTTCGTTTGCACCGTCTTCGTCATTACAATTTTGCTTTGAGTTGCCTCTTCTACGTTGCGATGCTTTATATACTACCCCTTTAGCCTTGAATTGAGGACCTCTATTTACTTCTGAAAGTCGCCACCAGAGGGGGGTACCCAAGTTACATATTATGCCAAACTTATTATAGTTCCTGCGGATCAAGGTGACCTTTTACATAATAAAGCCTTTTTAAAACACACTTTTGTATGACGCCGTAGGATCTGATTGCGGATAATGTTTAATAATAATTTTCTTTGACTCTTTTATTAATTCGTTCATGCATTCCTCGTTCTGGTCCATGAGGTATAATGTCATAGATAATTCTGTGCCGTAAAGCATGTCATGAAATTCTGGAAACGATATCGGTCTTTGCGGATTATCTCCTATCCGTACTCGACGATCTGCTATGTCCACCATCATATGGAGAAGTCGTCCAAAAAACATTTGCTTTTCCCGTTTCTCGGTCCGTTGAGCTTGGTACGTCATGTATTGTATTAGTTCCACTAGAAACGATACAGAGAACCCATCCTTCCACATCAGTTTCAGACTCTCCCATATCACATTCCCCCTTACCTCTACTGGATCGTAAACATCGTTTGGCTGTCTCATCACTACATCTTTCAGCGCCGACATTATCGACGGTTGTGTTGAGTGCAATGCGGATGGTTGTGTTGAGTACATTGCGATCACAAGCAAAACTACATTGCAACTCGAGACCCCGCATATATACCACTATAGTCAAGTTCAGAATCACTGCAGTCATCTGACCTTCAACTGAGTTAGAATCGGCTTACATTATTAACGACCTCTATTTTAGCTTTGAAAGTCACCACCTCACTCGTAAAATAGTAAGGCCGATTCTAACCCAGACGACCTTTATTTAGTTTTGAAAGTCACCACCTCTCCCTCGTAAAATAGTAAGGCCGATTCTAACCCAGACGACCTCTATTTAGTTTTGAAAGTCACCGCCGTCGTGACCTTGAACTCGACCTCTGAACGACCTCTATTTCAACCTTAGCCGCGATACAAACCCTCACAGCCACGTTCCGAACCCTACTTTAGCCCCAGTTCAGAACCTCCTCAAGACTCCGAATGACCTCTATTTAGTTTTGAAAGTCACCGCCGTCGTGACCTTGACCTCAAAGTCACAGCGTGCTTTACCCAGTTTCAGAACCCGTTGCCATTTACATT